>VZRO01003782.1:0-47093 GCA_013397915.1 Daphoenositta chrysoptera
ACCCTACAATTTCTGAATAACAGGTAAATACTAAGTGCCAAGTAATTCATGGCTGTTATTGCATTGTCTGACAGAGCACTGCACAGACAGAACTCTTTTAGTTTTGACATGCAGCTAAGTCCCGGATCAGAAAGGCAGGTCTATTGCTAAAAAGATGGAGGTCAGGGAGAGCTGCCTGGTAATGAGGACTCTAGTTTGAAACGACCTTCCCTCACTTTACCTTGACTACACACAATGTAGAGTTAGTCCTCAGTCCACATGAAGTCAAGATCAGGAGGAAGCAATCCTAGGGATATTGTGAAAGAATTAAATTGGGGTCAGTTCCAGACACTTGCCTAAGAAACATATTCAGCTTAGAGAAGAGGAGACTGAGGAGTTGTGTCAATGCTTTCTCCTGAGGAGTGTGGGGGAGAGAAGTGCTGTTCTCTTCTCTCTGGTTTCTGGTCATAGAATGTGAGGGAATGGCTTACAGCTGCCTGGGGAAGTTCAGATTGGATATTAGGAAAAAGTTCTGCACTGAGACTGTGGCCAAGCACTGGAACAAACTCCCTGGGAAAGCTGGCATGGCCACAGGCCTGTTGGTGTTCATGAAGCATTTGAAAAAGGCTCCTACATAGATAGTTTTATTTTTAGGTTGCCTTATGTGGACTCAGGAATTAGAGAACTTCCTGGATCCCTTCCAGCTCAGGATATTAAATGATTCTGTGAGAAGGAGCTGTGTACAAGGCTCTCTAGAATTCATTCTTGTGATTGTCCTGATCACAGAGCCTTATCTGACTCCAGAAGTGCCTAGATAGCACTAGTGACACTGGTACAGATGCTAGAAGGATCTTCTGATCATAATGCTGTTCTTGACCTGCTGCGCCTAAACTGGTGGTGAATGAAAACAAGTACCTCAGTCTGGGCTTCAGAAACCATGAGGCAGGTGGGCCCAGGATCTTAAGGGAGTCTTGGAAAGAAAGCAGGGACTTAGGATTCTGGACTTCACAACAGAAGAATCTGGCTTATTTAGGGAATTTCTGGTTCTAATTAGGGTTACTCTCTGACAAGAAACCAAAAGAACAAGGCTGCCCAGGAAAGCTGATGATGTTTTATTGACTTTTTTTTTTTTTTTTTTAATGAAACAACATGTTTAATAAAAGAACGCATCCATAAATCATCCTGGTGTGGACAAAGACTAAGACTTTAAGCAGAAAACCTACTTGAATAAGCAGGGGTTTTGTTTATGAACTAAGACACAAACACAAAGCATAACAGAGGTGGAAACTAGGGTAGGTAAGAAAGGACTACACTAAAAATCTTGGTTAATGTAATCAGGAATTGTATTCTCAGACGTCCTTCTGTACCTTTTCAGTAAGTAGAAACACAAGCTTGTTACAGTCTAAGGAACTGGTGGCAGAATAGGACCTGGGGGTTACAGTGGACACCAAGCTGAGTATAAGGCAACAGTTCACTCATTGCCAATGGGATGAACTTCTTACCACAGCAAGGGCAAGTACATCCCATGGTGCTTCAGCAGGAATGTGGCTAGCAGGCACATGGAAGGCTCTTCTGCTCAGAAGGCCTGGAAGAGGAGGCCTGGAAACTTGGAGAGACTCCAGTGGAAAGCTATCAAAATGATCAGGCCTAAACCATATGGCTCAAGAGGAAAAGCTGAGGGCACTGGATCTTTTGTGCTGGGGAAGAGGAGGCTAAGGGATGCCCTAGTAGCAGAGTCAACTCCTTGAAAGTTAGTTCAAAAGATGGTAGGACCAAAATATTTCCAGTACTGGCAGACTACGTAGCAGTGGAAAATGTCCAGAAATCTTATTTTGGGAGTAACTGGTATTAGAAAAAATTGGGTTTAAGAGGATAGTCTAAGGCTCATAAGGAAAAATCAAAATATAAAAAAGAATAATTTTTTGAGTATCAGTGTCTTTGACATAAGCACCTATGTTTTACCCATAAAAACCTGAGGGATTTAATGAACTTTGCCATTCTAATCTTACTTGTATAGGGGAGCTTCCAAGAATCCTTTCTTCTCAGAAAGAAGGTCTGATTCTCCAGGCCTGTTATTTGTGACTGTGCAAAGCTGATGGATTTCTATAATAGCAAAAGCATTATTTTTACATGTAGTCCAGGTGGACAGATATAAATGATACAATTGGTCAAGGCAGATGTGGCTCAGTGCTTTAAAAAGAGCTCATTACCCAAAGTACCATGCAAAAGAGAGTCAGTCACCCATGGATACAGCATATAATGTATCTCTGGCTCATGTTACATTCAAAGTCTGTATTTCTAAACCAGCTTTTGTTTTCATTGTAACTACCTTCATATTCCCACCTACTTAGTCAAAACAAATGTAAAATCTGCAAAGGGCTGGGATTCATATAGTCAAAGAGATATTGTAATGGAGAAGAGGTGATATGTGGTACCTATATGTCCCACTTGCTCTGCATTAAAAAATGCAGTATTTAGTGAACTAAATAGCAATAAAATCTGTGGCTTCAGTATGGCTAATATTTGTATATGTGATTTTAACTGCCAGCCTCTGTAAATTTTGTGGTTTTAAGAAATATCTGTAAAAATTGCTGTATTTGTATAGATCATGGGTTTATGTGTTCCTTTGCTAAAGACTCTCTGAGGCATGATTTTACTGGCAGGTGTTATATTTGAACAAGGAACTTGAATGTCACATTTGAACACATGATAAGGTCAAAATTAAATTATACGGCTTTACTACTTTTTTTCTCTCTCTCTCTGTAGATAATGCATATGATGGCTGGAAGTACCACAGTCTCTGTTACAACCCAATAAGATGGGAATATTTTTATTGGGGTTTTTTGCCTTTTTTTTTTTGTTTTGTTTAGTTTTGTTTTGTTTTGTTTTTGGTTAGAAAGAGCATACAGCTTCTTTGTAAAGGAAAGGATTTTATCCAGAAGTACTAAAGAGACCAAAATAATTTCTTGAAAGCAAACCTGAAAGAGTCAACAGGAGGACAGGGCACCACTCTTCAGGGACGAAAAAACTGCCAGTCATCTGATAATGGTATCTCACACGTGTGAAATAATTCTTGTAGCAAGACCTGGTGTCTGTAAGCAGCAAAAGTTGTGTCTAAACTGAGTTTTTCTATCACAGGGTGTCAGCCTTTCAACTATTCAAATAAATATTTATTTTATTTATGCAATCTGTAACACTACTCCATTCCAAGACACTATAAAGAAGAAATGAGGGAGTATTGATAAGTGCTTAGGTGTTAATTTTAGTGCTTAGGTGCTAATTTTTAAGCTGAATCAAGTTAAGAGGCATGAGATCCCAGGAGTCTTCTGGGGTTCTCAGGTCTCCTCATCCACCTTTGACACCAGAATTTACTGGGAGATGCAATCCACAACTTTCTGCAAGGAGCTATGATTGATACTGCCCTCTAACACTGATTTCACAGCTCAATAGCAGCCCAAAATCCCTACCTTTCAGTGTGAGGAGATTTTCCTTGTTCAAATGATGTTACTTTAGGGACACTCTTACACATTTGAAAAACTGTCACAAATCCTTCCTCTTTTACCACTTCTCATAAGTCGTCTTGTCTCACATAAAGCAGATTATTTACTGTCTGCAGGAAAGCAGCTGTCACTTGCTCCCAGATGATGCTGAGCTCTGTAGCAGCTGATCTCCTGTTGAGCTTGGACCTTTTGCTTTTTGCCCCAACTTTGCTCAGAAGATGCCCAGACTTGCTGTGTTTGCCCAGTTTACTCTACCTACTCTACTTCTACTTACCTGATGAGCATTCAGGTGTGTGAAGAATGGGAAGAAATATGTCTTATGGAAACAAATATTGTAATAGAACATATTTATTATTTTAACTTTTTTTTTTTTTTAAGCTGAATCATTTCATATTCTTTCTTGCAGGATATGACCAGAGAACAAAAATGTCATGTTGTATCAGGGTCTTATACTGTATAAGAACACTACAAATAATAACCATTGAAGTGAACCTGCAGCTTAATTCAGTCTTTACTTTCTGGAGAGTCAAGTATGAAAGTGTCAGGGAATAGGTATGAGAAATGCTTTTCTTTCAAAAAATAGAACTTCCACAGACTACTCACAACAATATGCAGTTTTTGATCTGAAAGATGGTAAGGCTTCATGAGTGTTGTTTTGGAATAAGAAGATAAGTAAGTTGTTTAAGGTTTACCTAAGTAATATTCTCTTAATAAGACACAGTGCTTATTTTGGTTGAAGCTCCTAATGAACTGTTAAATTATTATTTTTTTTTTTTTTTTAATTTTGTTTTGCTAGTGTAATACAATTCGCATTTGCTAAACCAGACCAATATTTGACCAGTTCAAGGAAGGGGTAGACAGAGGAAAATGTCATCCTTTCACCTTCCTATTACAGGCAACTATGGTGCATGATGAATGCATACTTCCCTTTATCAATCAATCCTTGCAAACCAATTTGTTTACATTCTGAAGTGAGCTGCATTTACAAGGAGGGATCAATTCTTAAGAGGATTATGTCTCAAAATAAGATGTAGTCTAGTAACAAACAGCTTTGGAGAAGCAGCTCAGGATAACAAGTAGCTGAGCAGTCTATTATATAGTTCTTTTTGTTTGTGTACCTTTTTCTCTCTCTGCTCTACTCAAAATTTTAATAAAATTAATTATCATTTCCTCCACTTTATACAATGTACAAAGTTGTTTGCTGAAGAAATTTCTTTTTCCACAACACAAGAGTTTACAGATTCTAAGGACTTTTACTTTTTGGTAGCAAATATGTTTGCATTTAGAATTATTTGGTGAGTTTTTCAAATACAATAAATAACTAAATCAAACAGGCAATACAATATTGTATAATAAGAAATTATACCATTAAAATACAACTGCTACATTCAAGAGAGAGTAATAGATTATGTTCACTTATTAAGCCTTCCCTCATTTCCATCTTGCAGTCACTGGAAATTTTGCTAATGACTGCTAAAGAAATTGTATCAGTCCTGTGATGAACAAAGAACAGAGTTATCTGAGAAAATATGATTACATTTTTTCTAATATATCTAATATTTCAATTTCTTTTTAAAAAGACATTGCAATACCAGCAAACATTCAGAAAAAACACAAACAACTGTGGCTTAGCCAATGGTCTATACATAGAAAAAAGAAGCCTGGATTCATAAAAGGTTTTAACTTATGTAAAGTTTTCATATGTCAGATTACTTGTAGAAAACTTATTACACAGTCATAACTTAAATTTTGTTATGAAATTCACCTTTTTATTTTACTTTGATTATAGTACTTTTGAAATATAGTAATTCTTCATGAAAACACTTTATTTTCTTATTGTTTAGCTTATTCTACTTCTATATTGTTTCATTTGTAGATCTACTGATTAATGTATCTTTTCTGAATATTGACCTGAATTTCTGGATTGTTAGTCTCATGTATCTTGTCAATGTTGTTGAAAAGTCCTGTTTATTCTTCTGGTTACAATTTTTGTCTGCCTTAATTTGGTATTGCACTCCATTTTTTTTTTAATTTTTATTTGTGAAACTTAATAAGACATCTTTTAAGATAAAATTGAGACTAATAAAAATAATTAAGTCAATGAAAACTACTTTTCAAGATTTAGCCAAGCTCTACATTAATGCAATATGCCTTTAATTCAAAACAATTGTAAGTTTTATAAACTAAAAATATAGTAATATCTGTCCCTTTAATTTGCATTATAAAAAAAATCAAGATGCAGTGATTTTTGTTAGACTCATCTGATGAAATGTAAAGATTCTCACCTTGACTAGACAAAAGATTTTCCCCACAGTGTCAGTCAAAGAAGCAGACATCTCTAGAACAACTCAAAGTAAAATGCCTCAAATTTCACACAAACAAGTGTTTAATTCTGTCCATTGTGCATATGATCTAACCAGCTGCTAATACATAAACATTTGCATTAGCACGATCAATACCTAAAACCAAAATGAAATGAATAGCACATAATTATCTAATTTTATATGTTACAGAAACAAAAAATTAAAATGGCTGCTTATGAATGCAAAGAACTTCAAATTTTAGTTTATTTCTCCATCCTGATTCTGACACTGAGATCTTAGCTTTTTAAATCTGTTTCTTACTAATCATGCAACTTAAGATTGCTCTACACATCTCTGTCCAAAAGGATACATTTTCATGGGCTGAGAGCTCCAGAGACAATTCTGGAGGGCATTACACTAATTCTTGTCCAGCTATTCTGGCTCCCTGGCAAACTGGTAAGTAGAAGGATGACAGTAAATGGTGATGTATGCTAAGACCTTCCTCTACTGATGGGTTTGCTGCTCTGACTGTCCCCTTGACAAGTCTTGTTAAATGACTATCAATTTGCTAAAAACAAGTAGGGCTTTAGTTACTTAGAAAGTAATAAAGAAAAACACGATGCCACTCCTCTGAGAGCAATTAATTCATGTGTGCCTCCTGTCCCACCCTTTCTCATAGCAGCCTGTGCACAGTATCTTTCTCTGAGGACCAGCTTAGAAATGTCATAAAACTTGGGATTTACTTCTAGTTAAATTAGGAAAAGCACAACTGAAAGTCATTTTTTGTGTATCAGGGACTTATTTCACCATGTTTATAATTAAGATATCAACTTCTCAAAAAAAAAGGTCCCTCTAAAGGGTTCAGCACAGTGGTATTCCATTCCAGAGAGAAACCAGCAATTAGACTGCCAGCAATAAGAAGAACATAATTCATGTGAATTAGCATTAAACTAAAATATTAGGCTTGACGTAAAGGAGAAATCCAGCAGCTCTGAGGTAGTAGTACATCGTAATATCACTGGAAATGGCAGCTTTGCAATACAACATCTCTGTCCTTAAATCATTATGACCTACCTGCCATAAGACACCAGCTATCACCATTAGAAATCAACAGATGTTTGTGCTGCATCTCAGAGGTTTTGGCAAGATAATGTAAAAATAAAACCAATGCCATTATTATTCAGAATAAACCTAGGAACCCCATGACTAAATTAAGTGTTTCTTCCCAATGAGGGATGCTGTTTCTATATAATACACGAAAGTAGATTATGCAGGTTCATCTAGCGGGCTGAACTGTGGACAATTTCAAAATTCAAGGCATAAAGTTCAAGGTAACTTTCAGTACTTTGAAAGTAAAAGAAGCTACCTCAGTCTTAATGAACTCAAAGTGCACACACTTGGGAAATGAATCCAGAAAATTTAGCAGCATATTAGCATCCTGGCTTATTAAGCATTTTTCATTTTGCTAGTCCATGAATGATTGTGATTCAATGAATTCAGTCAGTGGCTGAATCATCAGTTTAGCTACTAAAAGTTGATGAAGATTTTGATCTTGATGAGAGAACTGATGTATTGCTCCTTAGTTTCTCTGGAAACAGAAGCCATAAAAGTGACCTCCTTAGCTGTGAGGTAGTTGGCTGTGCTGTTGTTAAGCCAGTCACAGATATGACAGAATATTATATTGATGTAAAGGAGGAGAAATTACTCAGTCAAATACATCTGAGTTAACATCCCTGTGCTGCCTTAATGGTTAACAAAATAAATGAGATGGTGTATTTTCAGGACATAATTAATCTTGCCTTAATGTAGATGTCTAAAATGTTTCAGATTAATTTTGCCTGATAAGTGTCCATTTTTCCCTTCTTAATCTGAAATAAAATTAGGAAGACAAGCTTGTGTACAATGTTGGTGCCTAAGGATATGTAACTGATTTCTAATATTAATTAGAAACCTTGCAATTTCATATTGTTTTGTTTCTGTCCTCTTATAAGAAAAAATTCTATGAAGACGTCTCAATAAAACAGATATAATTTACCTATCCTTGAGAAAAAAACACCAATTTTTTCCGCTTTGGATTATGTTCTGAAATGACTAAAGATCTAATAATATTTTTTTAAATTATTATTTTGTTTTTCCTGTTAGAGTTTTTAATATGTCAATAATACTTCAACTGATTGCCAGTTTTCCAAAACAACAACTCTCAGTAATTTCTAAAAAATATGTGGCTTTCCACTTACAACTTTCAAATTCCAGATTCACACCAGAGGAAGAAGAAACATACTTTACTTCAACTAAGATTTCAGTAGTACATGACATTAGTCTAAAATACATTTTTTAGAACTAATGACAAAGTCTAAGCACATACCCAAATTGAAAGCTTAGAACTTCTCTTAAAAAAATTGTTTCAAAAACAATGCTGTAGGCACAACATTTCTGATTACAACATTTTCCGATGAGAGGTAAGAAGATACAGATGATGCCAAATGGATGTCTGTCTTTTCACCAAGAAAAAGTGGGTTAACATAACCCAAATATCGGAATCATAGAATCGTTAAGGTTGGAAAAGCGCTCTAAGATCATCAGTTCAAATCATTAACCCAGCACCATCATGTTCTCCACTAAATCATGTCCTCAAGTTTCATATCCACACAAACTTTGAATACTTCTAGGCATGGGGATTCCACCACTTCCCTGGTCAGCCTACTCTAATGCCTACCAGTGAAGAATTTTATTCTAATATCCAATCTAAACCTCCTCTGGCACAGCTTGAGGCCATTACTTCTTGTCCTGTTCCTTGTTACCTGCAGAAGAGATCAATCCCAACCTTGTTACAATCCTCTTTCAGTTATTTACGGAGAGCAGTAAGATCCCCACTGAGCCTCCTTTTCTCCAGGCTTACCTACCCCAGCTCCATCAGATGCTCCTCATCAGACCTGTGCTCCAGACCCTTCCCCAGCTCTCTTGCCCTTCTCTGGACACACTCCAGCCCCTCAATGTCTTTCTTGCTGAGAGGAGCCCAGAACCGAATGCAGGATTGGAGGTGTGGCCTCACCAGTGCCGAGTACAGGGGGACAATCCCTGCCCTGGCCCTGCTGGCCACACTACTGCTGATACAGACCAGGATGCCACTGGCCTGCTTGGCCATCTTGAGCCCACTGCTGGTTCACTGCTTTCAACCAACACCCCCAGGTCCTTTTCTGCCAGCTCTCCAGCCACTCTTTCACTAGCCTGTAGCGCTTCATGGGGTACTTCACTTTGTTGTACCTATATGTTTTACTTTGTACAAAAAATCAGTTTGGTCTTCTATGTTTTATTTATGGAAATCTTTACTTCGATAACAGGAATCCTATTATCACTCCTCTAAATTTTTAAAATACTTATGAAAGTCATATAAGGATTCTCAAAGTCAAAAATATGTTACTAAGCAAATATTATAACCCATGATCTGAATAAAAGTAGGGCAGATCTGGTATCACACTAGTTTTACACTCTATATGTTTCTAAAACTATGTTGGGTAACAGAATAAATTAAAAGGTTCTTATTTTCAGGCCAACTGCTGAATGAAGTCACTGTATGAAACTACATGAAACAAATGACATTGCCTGATACACACTGTTACCATGCTGAGTTTGCCTTCAGAATGAGGTTTCCTTTCAAATTCAGCATTAAGACTAGATTTATATTCTTCGGAGGAATAATATTGCAAGGAAACTTAACTGGGGAGTGACTTCTAAGATAATTTATGGGATTTTTAAGAAGTCTGTTTTCCCATATTTATCTAGAAATTGGGTTAAATTATTAAAGAAGTAACTATCAAACATAAACACTGGCTTTAGTAGCATTAGCTACTAAAGCCTGACAGTGTTGGATTTTTTTCAAAGGTTTAGCAAAGCAATGTGCCTGAGGTTGAATATTGAACAGATGTGAGTTTAAAATGATTTTCTTTTTAATGAAATACTGACCAAGACTATTCAATTAAAAAGTGATACAAATTGGAATGATTTTGTAAGGCATCATTACATCTTGAGTAATGCCGACATAAGAAGTAAATACCTACGACTTTTGATCCTGTATTCATTGGTAGTCGACATCAATCACATTCATGGTCTTTCTGCTGACTTGACTTGGAGCATGATCATGTCACATTTGAACACAATAATGAATTAAAAACAAATTTAAAGCTAGCTATCCTACTACATGCTTCAAGTGTTAAAACCTATTTTCTGCCTTAAGTACCTCAACAAAAATTGTGGTTTTAATCAAAAATTCATTAATAGTCTCACAGAATATTCTTATAAATGCATATCTGATTTTATTAGACTTAACTCTATTTACTGTAACAAATTAGAGTTTATTAAACTTCCACAGTATAATTACCTATATATAATTACATATATTCCTATATTGCGGACTTAGGTTATATGAAGTTCCATTTTTAGAGCTGGATGAAATCAAAATGTCACCAGCACAAGAGTTGCAACATTTAACTCTAGTTTTGCCCTACATCTTCTATTTCCACATTCTCTATTGAGAGATTTGAACACTGACAGATATGCTTCATTTTAATATATTAATTTTAAATGGACTTGTTTAGTATTAAACTGAATTCTGGAAAACAGAATTTCTTGCAGAAGTTTGGGTTACATTCTTTGAATTAATATCAACTATCCTTAGGCATTTGCATTCTAGATATTTCCCTCTAAGCTTAGTATATGGACTCCAAAACCAGTGGTAAGAAATAAATACTTCAGGACGTAACACTCTGTGCATTTTTAACTGCTACTTAAGATGATATGAATCATCTCTTAGACTTAGCTGCTTCTCTCCATTGACTGCAGAAGGAAAATATGTAAATAGGTGTGACAGGGGTGTCTGCACTGCAGCCATTTGTGCTCAGCCAAGTGGACCACCATCACCCCTCTGTCCTTGGTCCTTTTGGACTTCATGAGATTCTGTTTTGTGTTTTTTCTTCTGGTATGTTATATTTCTATCATCCTGAGCAGGCACTCAGGTTACTCAGAGAAAAAGGAGATCAAGGAATCATGGGGCATGTAGCAAACATACCTTTTCACTGGAAATTTAGAAAGCTTCTTTCTTGATATTTTATTTACTACATGTCTCCAGTGAGTGGGAAATTCAAATTAAGGATGAAAAAGATTATACCAATGAAACAACTCAGATAGTTTCCCAGGACCCAGTTGGGTGAAGAGTTTTTCACTGTCCTGTGTAAAAATTGCAAGGTTTTAATTTACAAAATTAAAAATACTGTGGTAAAGCACTGTAATTCTCTTGAGATGTAGCCTTTGGGAGAGTACAGCCGTAAACTTTGCTGCTCCAGAAAGTCTGATCAGTCAGTTGTCACTCTGTCTGTTCTTTGCAAACAGTTGGAATTCTTTCTCCCAAGGCTTATATACTGCTTTTTATCTCCCAGAACTGATCTCAGACCTTGAATAAATTAAAAACATACTGTAAATTAAATACTAAAGATCACAGTTTTAATGCATTAATTTTTATGTAGGTTCTCTGGAGATACTCTACACACTATTAAGGAATTATGCAGAGAATGTTTTCCTTCCATCCTTTATAGCCCCAGGCCAATTTTTTTTTGTAAATGGTGAAATTTCTTTAAATATTTTTATTACACACAAACATAACCCACATTATATAGCAGAAGCAATTTTTTAAAACTCAGATGAATGAATAACAAACATTTCCCTCATGGTATTTCTACATCTCCCAGAAAATGATGGGGGGATATAGTTCAAGGGTGATTGCCAGTACATTTAATTCTTACCATGCAAATGAGGACTCTGATGCTATAATATCTGTGTGATCATTACAAATAATCTTAGGTCTAAAAGTTCCAAACACCAACTTTAAATCATTAGCTTAAAGCAGGCAAATTGATGAATAAATAAATAAATAGATACTAGGGCATATCTTTTTGTTTCAAGTATATAATTTATCAGAACATAATCGTTCATGCTGGTTTTAGATATAAAAATGTCATCTTCAATTGCACATCAGTAAGAAGTGAAATCATTCCTCTTTAAAGAAGTCAAACTAAGGCCTGTGCCACTGTAAAAGCTTTAAGCTATAAAATTGTAACATTAATTGTTTATAGTCTTTAAAAAAAAAAAAAAACAATCATTTGCTGTAATCTAATTAATGTGTTTTGAATATCTGCTAAATGAGTTTCCATATCCTCATTATGTGTAGTTCTGATGCAGCAGGGTAACTCAGGATGCCTAAATCAGAAGGAGCATAACTTTCCATCTCCAAAACCATTTGTGAAGTGCATTGTTCTAGAGAGAGCAGTGGGGACCCACACTGCACCAACCAACAGGAGCATGAGGCATTCTTTGAAGAAATGGTCATGAAACTGAGTTATCCTTTGAGATAACCTGCTGATCAGTGCTTTAAAGGTTTCACCAAAAATGATGAGTTTTGCAAAACATTTTGCTTTGAGTAAATTGTTTGGGGTTTGAGGGTTTTTTTTGGTGGGATATTTTTTTGGTTTTTTGGGTTTCTGTTGTTGTTTTTTGGGGGGGAGGGTGGTTTTTGTTTTTGTTTTGTTTTGTTTCGGTTTGGTTTTTTTTTCTGGTGCTTTAAACATTATAATGAAATTTTTTTAATGATCCTAAGAGGATTAGGTGGTATTTATAAGACTGTCTGGGCACTCTGGTTATAGGAAACTGGTCTGACTGATTTACCAGCCCAGTTCCCGTTCCCCATTAGGCACGAAAAAACATCTCTAGATAATTATGCTTCTCCTTCATACCCGTGTTGTGCACGTAACAGGGGACTTATATTGTGTCGAGATGCAAGCAGGGACTCCTGATTAGGTGAATAAGCTACCAAACAGTTACTGTTAAACTCCTACACCTGATTCTCTCGAATCAATAAATTGACAGCACAGTAACCTTGGTTTGGGTAAAATAATACTAACTTGGGCATGCAATAGAGATAGTTCATCTTATTCAGAAAACTTTCAAGGAAAGTGTATTTTTGATCCGTATTTTGTAAAGTGTCATCTGGACATGGATTTGTTTTTTTTTCTTTGGGTAACCCTGAATATTGTAAAGGAGAGTGCTGTAACTGAGGTATTACATAGGATCTGCAGTGGGAGTGTAACCTGGCCTCTGTTCTTTCTTCTTTTTTTTTTTTTTTTTTTTTGGCTAAAACCAAATGCTTTTTTTTATTCAGTTTTATATTAGAATATACGGGATGGTGGTGTCTTTTTTGTTGTTTTGTTTTGTTTTGCTTTTGTTGTGCCTCTAAAGTTTTCCTGCTTACAAATAGTTCTACCATAAGCATTTTTATATATCAGCATACTTAAGGTGTACTGTGTTATGACTGACTTCCATTTTGCTTTGGATCCTCTTACATTTCAACTCAAGTATAATATTAAAATCAAAGTGGTCCTTGGAAATAGTACACAAAGAGGCAATAGCTTCTTCTGTGTAGAAAACAAATAGAATATTGCAGCATTCACGCCGGGCATGGACTTTGCATGCCAGATGGAGAAGTGCAAAGACGTTTATTGCACAACTCAGGTTACCTAAATACTAGTCCACAAACAGGATATAACCTCATATAAACAGGAAGATCATATCCCAGGATTTCACCCATTCACCTGGAGTATTCCCTAGATATTACCTATTACGGTAAGGTGTAAATAACACCATATAAGGTCATTAACCACAATCTTCTTGGGCCATTGGTCAAGAAGGTCACTGACCCATAGCCCTCTTTTCTAGCCCATCTCAGGTGACCTGGAAGTGTTTCCATGGTTACCACCGGGCCTAGGGAAGATGCTTTTGTAGGCCCTCAGGCCTGCTCTTCTATAACACCCATGGTGTAACCCAACAGAATATTATAATTTATTCACTATAAAATGTTTAATGTTTTTTGATACGTATTCCTTGGCACATGTGTTTATTTTTTAAAGAACACAATTTATCACCTTGTCAGAAAGTTTTACTGTGGCTTCTGTATCAAGCAATTAGTTAATATATAACAGTTATCTTACAGGATTTTGTTCTCTGATGACAGTATCTTGTAAAGCATATTCAGCATGTATTTAATAGCTTAAAGTGGGTTTTGGGTTTTTTGTTTGTTTTTTTTTTCTCTCTTTCTTTTCAGGTATATGTAACTTCATTATTTTCTATAGCATTTCCTTCTTGAAGGTAAACTTCTCATTTCTCTCTGGAGATTAAGACATTTCACAGTAATTAGATGAAACAGCAATACAACCAAACTAATTTTACAGACATTTGAATTAATTTGATTGGATGTTTTTTTTATTTCTTGAGGGGCATACATTTGACCCAACAGTTTATGACACACATGAAAAGGCACCAAGCCTTGAAGACTTTTTGAGGTATGAAAAATTTGCTGGTACTTCTGTGGGTGCAATGTTGTGTTGAGTCCTTTTCATCCATCAGTGCACCATAGTGTTTGTAATTCTGTAAAACAACATATCATACACTTTGGGGTCACTTGCTTGTTCATGGAGTTAAGTGGTGCAGCCTGTGGTTTTGTATGTATTATTTTGCATCCTTTCTTTTCCTTTCCATTTTTCCTCCCTCTTCTCTTGTTTGAAATCCTGACCTATTTCTATTTTTTAATTCCTCCAGAGATTACTATTAAATACTTTCCTACATCATAAAGTAACATGAACAGTTCTCTGTAAAGTCATTTCCTTGAATATTACCATTTCAAACACACTTCAGAAGGCTCTAGTGCTCCCCATTCTTTATGGAATTAAAATTATGAGTGGCGTTTTAGTACTCTCATTCTCCGTCCCCAAATTGGATGTGCTCCAGGTTTTGCTTTTAAGTCTGATACTCTATTAGAGTGACTACACTGTTTGCTGTCTTTCTTTGTGCCCTATGTTTTCTTCTTGCAATATGAGAATAATGATGCAGATTTTATCTAGAAATTGCTCATTGCCCTTCAGTGGTCACACAGTCACAGACATGTGAGCACTATAAATAGACTTCAAGCCTGCACAGTTATTTCCTTGTTTTCTTTGCCAAACAATACCACATATTAATGTAATTACCTTCATTCTGACTACCTTAATAACTGTTATTGCTCAGCAATGTTAAATGTCATGGCCATTTACATCTTTCTTGAATTTAAAAAATGAATATCTGTTCTATCATGCTATCATGTCACATTTTTATTTTCTCAAGCTTTTACCACTAACATAGAGCTGAAACCATGGACAATTCTAGAATCCAAATGGTTACATATTTTATATTTACTATAAATGTCATGCTCTGCACATTACTATTTCCTAATGGATGGATAACAGCTCCATCCATTCATGCTGAAATGTCAGAGAGAATTGCATTATTCAGAATTTTGTTTCCTTTATTTTGTCGGGGGGGAGGGAGAAAATCCCATTTTCTATTTAATGAGAGAGAAGCTCTACTGCCACTGACAAGGAGACTGACAGTTTTGTTGCATCCTTTAGATGTTATGATACTGAAATAGACGTGACCTTGGGGTTTTTGTTTGTTTTCATGATGTATGTTAAGGAAACAGAGAGATCTCAAAAGAAGGAGGAAAGGTAAAAGATGTAAAGATACATGACAACGGCCATTAGGGTAAATTGATAAGAAAAAATACAAAGCTACACAGAGCATACCTGTTTCTGTAGGAAAAATGCTCTTTGTCTTTTCAGGGTAGATAAAATAGATATCTTCTTAGTGAAAATCTTTAAATTAAAAGACAAAGCCCAGGTAGTCAAGTGCTCAAAATCAAAGCAGGATGTGCATGATAAGTACTCTGTAACTAGCATAGTAAACAAAGCCCAGGTAGTCAAGTGCTCAAAATCAAAGCAGGATGTGCATGATAAGTACTCTGTAACTAGCATAGTAAACAAAGCCCAGGTAGTCAAGTGCTCAAAATCAAAGCAGGATGTGCATGATAAGTACTCTGTAACTAGCATAGTAAACACAGTGCTATTACTATGCTACAAAAAAAAAAAATGGTTGGAAATGTATTTTTAATTTTATTTTTTTTTAAAAAAAAGAAGGGAAGAAAATGAAAGAAAATTCCTCAGAGAACAACTGCTTTACCTGTGTCTGATTCAACATAGGGGATGGAAGATATGAAGGGTCTGAGCCTGTATCAACTGGTTTTGAGTTTCCTTGGCCCAGTTCTACTGGAGCTTCAGAATTTTGGTGGAGTTTTTATTTCAGTGGAGAAAGGGTGTACCATGAACTTTCTTACTCTTGACATATGTCTTTTCACAGTGAAGACATAAAGCTACAGTGCCTGGGAATGATAGATATGTGTCAGAAGAGAATTTGCTGAAGACAGGAAATCCTTTGCCAGAAATTTTCAGCTGGGTTATGGTTCATTTGTAGAGGCTGAGTGGCACAATGGGATCATAGCTGTGTTTGAGAATCTGGCACAATATTTCCCTGAGGTGCTTCCCTTTCTGAAGTAGCTGAACTGCTATGTATTTTATACATTTTGTGATCCATTATAGCCCTAGAAAACAAAACAAAAATATACAGAATGACATTTTGTCTATTTATAGATCTCTACAGACATCATTTATAATTATTGTAGATATAAATTGTTTGTACAATATTTTCTGATACTTCCTCACTCCATTTTTATGTAAACTATTGTTTCTATAAATAGTTTTTTAAATTCACACCATCTAGCTATAAATGTTCAAGTTTTTGAAGCCACAGTCCTAATCTATAGATAAGAGGCAAATCTCTGGCATTATATCCATCATATTTCTGGAAAGATTAGATTCACACTTCCCCCTCCACCCCCTGCCTTAAGGATTGGTATATATTTATGCTAGTGGTTAACAAGATTGTAATGTTGCTCTTTCCTATTTTGAATATGGATTTACAGTGCTGGTTTGCCACTTCAACACACCAGCATGTGTTGCAGAAATTCTCTACGGTGCACATTTTTCTTGGATTATTACTTTGGATTCTCACAAAGTAACAGAGAGGAGAAGAAAAAAAAGAAAAACAAGCAATTTACAAAGAGGAGAAAAACTATATGAAAAAAACTTTCATTTTTATTTCTGTCTCAGGCTGGTTCGTGGAGTGCTGCAATGTATATCTCAGAAAATTACATATAGCTACCTAATTTACAGACTCCCAAGCCTGAAAAAAGGACTAATTCTATTTAATTTAGAGAAAAAAAGCAAAAACATATTTTTTCCATTCATTAGAGAGGTGTGATAATGAGTAATGCTTTGTAAGACTATCTCGACACAATATATTCATATTTGTAAGACTATATGAGTGTATTCATATTCCTTCAGGTACACGTTAAACAGCTGCAAAGATGTGAAAAGCTTATTTTACAGCAAATTAAAGCATCTTATCAAATATTTTGGCCATTAAAAAGTGAAGCAATCATGGTAATGCTTTTATTTATTCCTATTCAGAACTTTCTGTTTGCATTTCTAACAGCTATCTTCCCTAAAGTAGAGATTTGGGTTTAGTTTATGGTAGCGAAGGGGAAAAAGCTGCCAGAAGTGATTTTAATCCATTAAAAGTAGCTTTATAAAATGATGGAAACACAAATTACAGATGCCTTTTGCCAAATATAACTTCCTTCTTATAATTAAATCCTAACAAACAGTTGTCCTTCTGTTATTTACTAAAAAGTCTAACTTTTATTTGTTTACTTTGCAGAATAGTTTTGCTCATTACTCTTTAAATCTGTTAGCAGACATCAAATTAAGGCAATAAGTTTCTTATGAATAACATGCCATTCTAAGAAAGAAAAAAAGAAAGAGAGGAACCTTTTAAAAACAGTTCTTAACTTTTGTAAGTTGCTGAGCTCTTCCTGTGAGCTGCCAAGCAGCCTCAGCTGCCCCTGAAGTCAGTGGGAGCTCTAAGCGCTCTTGGCCTCTTTAGCATCCTAGCCTTGAGCACCTGGCACTTTTTTATGCATCGTATTTGTCTAGGGCTTAAAAGTCAGCCCCAAGCATCTGTACCCATTGCATGCTGTGCTGCAGTGTAGAAGAGTATATGTTGCCCATAAAAGAGACAGTTCGAGCACTGGAAGCTGTTTAGAAGAAATTTAAGAGAATTTAATTTCCTGCGGTTCCTTTTGGTGTGTATCCTGCTTGCCACCAGCTGGTTCTGTGTTGCTTCTATCAAAGACAAAGGGAAAGTGATGCCAGGTTCAGAGGCAAATGACTGCACTGGAGGGATTTTTCCCACGAGGCAAGTAAGACATTCCAGGAAATGTCACAGCTGTGAGAGAGGCCTCACCTTGCTGCTCAAGGGCCACACAAAGCAGTTCACTGAGGGCAGCTCCTGCTTGTCCTTTCACCCAGGTGTTCCCTGTGATGCCTTGAGAGGCTACCTAGAAACAGAGATTAGACAGGAATAAGGGAATAAAGGTAGGTATTTGAAAGGCCTTCAAAGGTGCACCCTGGGAAGCCAAAGGCTCCAGGTTGGACCCCAAGCTGGACCCCAAGATGCATGGCAAGTCATGAGTTCCCCACAACTTTATAGGTTTGGTCCATTTGCATATCAGCAACAATTTGCCAATTAAAACTTTAGCTAATGATTTTATTTCTTCTCAGCTTGCCCCCCCTTTAGAGGCTTTTGGCCCTGGACAGTCTGGGTGTCCTTGGAGAGCAAACCTAGAGAGGTTTTGTTATGTCTGTCTTAGCATGAGAGAACAGCAGCTCACAGGCTACAAGGCACCTCAGAGTTACACACCAAGCAACACAGGACTGGAAAAAAATATAAGTGTTAAAACCTAAGGCATCACCTGAAAGATGACTGTTGGAAAGGTTCGCTTCTAAGGGTAGTGACAGCCACCAGGAGGAGGCTCTCCTGTCATATGGAAAACATATACTCAGTGACATATAAGGGGAGAGGAGTAAAATTAGACAAAGCCTAGAGGCTGACTGCTTATAATAAAATGATTCATGTGGTTTGCAGTTTGCTTTCTCTCACTTTTCTAAGGAAAAAGATAACCAACCCAGAGCACCCTACACTGATTATCAACAGAAGTTTATTTCAAACTATTCCCCTACAAGAAGAAAAAAAAAAGAAAAAAGGTATTTTGTGCACAGATACACCTGTTAATCTGAGGGAAATACAGTAACCCTACTGCCTTCAGGGAGACCATGAATGAAACTAAGCTAAGTAGCAAATTCTGCCACGCAAAAGTTCTGGAGCTGTCGTTTATGGCATCTGCCTACCAGTGTTGAAAATCACTGTCTGACCTATCTATAGTTCTTCAATCAAAGTCACTCTCCAGTTTTTTGGCCTTTGTTCTAAGGTTTACCTGCATTCAACTGTGCAAGTGATACAGGCATTTACCAACACAAGAATAGAAAACAAGTCCAATCATTAAGAGAGAGAATAAAAAAGAATAAACCAATCATGAAGAATTGTCATTTTGATATTTTTGTTTTCAAAATTGTCTTAAAAATCAATACCAGCTTCTTTTATTAAAGCTGACCAGAAAAGTACTTGTTTTAACAGAAAATACTGAGAAATTTTCCAGGTACTTTTCTTAAGAGCTAAATGTGCTTTCACTGTTTCTTTTATTGTTGGAGACAAAGCAGAAAGCTTTTATCTTACAAAAGTAGGTGATTTCAGTCCAAAAGCTCTTATTCATGTTTTGAAGGACTAAAACCCAACAAAAAAATTCTTTTCCTATGTCTCTGTCTTATGGACATGATCTGGGCAAGTAAGAAATGAAATTAAATTGCATCTGAGATACCTTACTGGAAACAAACTCATTCTTTCATCTAGAAAAATTTCACTGTCACTGCGAGAAATCAGTTCCCGATTTTCGTTTATCATTAAGCTTAATGAAAACAAAAGCCCATGTAAGAATTATGGCATTCATGACAATAAAATATGCACGTGCCTCACAAGGAAAAAAAAAAGAGCTACAGATTTTTTTTTTCTCTATTATCTTTCTATGAACAGATAGTTTTCTATGCTGTTACACAGTATTTCCTTGTGATTAGTTTTATATGATGTTACACAGTATTTCCTTGTGATTACTGAGAAAGAATCCCTCCTCTAAATATTGGATAGATGTAATTTTTTGTGTTATATTTGTAATTTTTAGGAAAATAATGAGTTTATTTTACTGCTTTATTCAGTTCTCTTATACATCTATCAAGTTCTACAATTTTAACTACATTTTGTTAAACTAGATTTTGTATCCTCAGTTTCAGAAAGTACAAAGTCATGATGAAATTCTCTAATTTTCTTTCGAATAACTTAAAATAATGTTTGAGATAAGTAGAAGTTCTGAAATTTTATGATTCTTAACTGAGCTTTGTTGTTCTCCACACAGATATTTTGATGAGTTTTACCATGGTTTTCATTCATATGCATTGTGTTTTGTCCCTTTGAATTTGTTGTCAGACTGCAAAATGATAGTCATCTAATTGGTGACATCAGTGGTATAAAGTCATGCTCCAGTCATGTTAAGTTGTGAACATTACTATTATTATTCTTGTTATATATTTAATTTTTTTATCACGCCTCGGGAAGCAATTGAAAGTGTGCAATAAAGGTAAATTACCATGAGATCACGGAGGTTGTCCCTCAAAAGGGGTAAAATGTCTGTGCTGACTCTGTAATTTACAAACATTTATCACTAGAGGAGTTACTTAGGATAAGTTCCAAAACAGTAGGAGTATGTCCTCAAATCATAACAATGCAACAGTGGATGTGGCTTAGAAAACATTAAACTGACAGGGACTAAATTGGTGAGGATTTTTATGGAAAAACAGATTAAAAGTCTGTAGCAACTAATAAAGTCATTATTGTGCTTTTTTTTTTTTTTTTCCCTACTCTTTTTTTTTTTCCCCTTGCTTCTAATTCCAATGGATAAAACAGTTTCATCAAACATATTGTCCTTCTTCTGTGTTGGCACAGAGCTGACCTTCTAGTATTCCACTGAATGGACTTAAATATTGGGAAGAAAAAAGCTGCTAATGATCACACTTGTCTCAAAAGCCAGGGTAGAACCTTGAAAAAAATTCTAACAGTTAGGTTAGAAATTGAAGTTTAAAATAGCATTTCTTAAGCACCACAGGGGATAAAACAGTATTAAAGTTAACATGACTGCCCCCCTAATAATTAAAACTGTAAGTTCAAAAGTAATTTTTAGCACTATTATGGGTTTCCTAGAGCTCCAGCACATGTAGTATTTCTGGATAAAATCATCAAACAAGCAATGATTTAAAATCGGTATGTACTGTCTTTCATAGCATTAATGATATAATTCATAATTTATTAAATTTAACTGCCATGTGGAAAAGTCTTCAAGTGATCACAGTAAAATTACCCTCTCACTGAGCCACAATGGAGAGCATTTGTTTATCATATTTCATTTTTTTCACATTTCTTTATTTTGCTTTAACCTTATACAAAGATTAGTTTTTTAATTCTTTCTCTAGTTAACTAATTCAAGTCCCAGTTAATCAAAAATGTTTAATGATTTTTAAAGCAGATCTTGAATTCTTAGTACTCTGCTCTGTAGAAGTTTCTAGGTACCTGCGCTTATATACTTGAAAGAAATGAGGGTTAATCATAATGGTGTTCTGGTTCTTGGCTTTAAGTAGCTCTCAGTTAATTTAGACAACTCTTGACTCTGGGACACTGGGTTATAAAAAATGACATCCAAAAAGCACAGCACCATGCAAGCTCATCAGGCTTTCACAAATAACATAAGCAACTACTGCAGATTTACTCTTTTATTTAATTAATGGGCTATGCATGCCTGGATTGACTAGCCTTTCACATTTTCTTTCTGTTAGTTTTCTAATATGATATACGAGATGAAAATATATTACACATCTTATTATGAGTGTTTTGCCTTTAGGGAAAAAAAGTAATTGCATGCATTTTGATCAAATCTATCAAGTAGAAATGAAAGACACTTGTTTGTAACACAAGAAAACTCTATTCCAAAACTAAGCAACCATTAAAATTGCACATATTTCTTCTGTTTCTTGTCTTTAAGAGCAACCAGTACAAATAAAAAAAAAATGTCCTTCATTCATTTTAAGTCAACAAAAAGACTGAGTATTCTGTAGCTTAGTCTATAACTTGCTAAGGAGATAATCTTAGTTTTACTCTTTCCTGTGTTACAGATTCTCTCTGTTATCTGGTGTAAACTGTCTAGACATTTAAGAGCAAATGCTTAATAATGCAGATTTTAGCCTTTGATAACTGCTTTGGGAGTAAGATGCATGACAATTATCTAGTCTGTTCAGTGACACAGTTTCCCCGAATCTTTGACATAAAAGGATGTTGCTCATCTCAGCCCCTTTTCCAGCCTTTCTGTGTGGGAATGCACATTGCAAGGCCTTTATAATCCCCCACAGGCAATACAAGCCTGTTCTGCCTTCACTCTGAGATAACTAGAAGTGCTGCTATTTTTGTATGCATAGTGTTTAGACTCTGCCACAGAGAAGGATTTGCTAGCATCAGCTAAGTACTGCAGCAATTACTCTTTAGTAGTTGTTGGAGAAATGGGTGCATATGGCCATCTTATGTCTGCCCTCTTAAAGCTTCCTGTCAAAGGTATGGGTCACAGTACTGCACATTTTCATAGCCCAAACATTTATTTTAACAGTCCATAAACATACTGATGTACATATATATATAAATATATATCTTTCTGTGTATCTGTGTATATGTATATGTGATGAAATTCTGAAGCTTAAAGCCAACCTGAAAACTTTACTGAAAGTGCTCTGTTCAAATACATCCAAATGCCTTCTTTTTAGGCTTAGAGTTTTTCACCGAAAGGCAGTACCATTGTTTTAAGTTCATTCATTTCAGCTGCAGCTTGTAATTATCACCTGGCACATTCTCAGGCAAAATATTTCCAGATTATCTCTCTGTTTCGCAAGCAAAGGAATTATCTTCTAATCTGAAATTTATGTTCATTGGAGAGGAAAGGAGACTGGGAGTAGGACAGTTCCTTGTGGCAGCGATAGGGTTGGCAATCTCATTTGACATCAGTGTTTTGCTGTGTGCACAGCTGGTTGAGATCACTGATATATGGATAAAGTGCAGTGCTTAACCGATTTGTGTCACCAGCTGGTTTATACCTGTGCTATTATGCTGTGCACTGTCACCCATCCTTTCAAGCCTTTTGTTTGCTATTACAAGCAGCTACTTCATTTGTAACATTCAGCAGTTTAATAATTCTGTATGAATCAGAATACAATTTCATAGTCTTTTTCAAAAACTGTTTCAACACCTTCACTCTGTTTTCTTTGATGAGGGTGGGGAATGTGCTTTGGATTGTAATAATAGGAGCAGAAATTATGAGCAACTCAGTTTAAACTTCTGTGAGTAGGTGTTTAAGACTAGAATGTGTTTAATTGAATTCTTTATAGATGCATATATGAGAATAAGATTAATCTTTTTCAGGAAATACTTATTTATCTCCAAAGTAAAAGATGCTTAATCAACTTGTAAATTAGTAAAATATTACCCTTGCACATCAACTTCACCTTGTGTGTCTAAGCTGAAACTGAATTACAAATTTCTTTTACTCCTGTTCCCTAGATGGAACTTTGTTAAGCAACAGTATGGTAGAAAAGGTATCGCCAGCTTTCAAAAACAGATTTGATGTGCATCACAATCTACGTGGAGGTAATATTTTCCTCTAAAAATATCTCAGTGAAGGGAATATTATCAGGTAGAATAAGTAAATAAGAATCATTTTTTTTTTCTATTTTCCTTAGAGGTTCCCTTGCTTTGACTGCTTAACAATTCTATGAGATCCAAGACATATGGACTAATTCTTAGTCTTCATGCTCATATTTATTATTTGTTTTTTAAGATTTTAAATCTCTGAAAGGATCTTCTGTTGTTACCTTCACATCCCTCCTTCCTATGAGGTGCAATTTTCTCCTACAGCATAGCAATAAGCATTTTGGAAATTAGTGAAAATAGATAAATTTTGGTAATAACTTTAATAAATGTTTATGTAATTTAATTTTTTCATGAAAAATACAAATTAGATACTGAAAATGGATATATGTAATTTGATTTGTAATCATTTCTGTAAGCACAATTGATAGAAAAATTGCATTAAGACAGATTTAGAGCTGCTTTAAATTAGTATAATTTTCTTGACATTGCTTGGTCTTGAATGTTAGAAATATTATTTGCATTTCTAAAAAGTAAGAATATTGAATTTCAAAGCTAATATGTCTTTTGATAATTGGAATTAATAAATACAAGTCCACTTTTATGAAACTTTGGGCAAATTAAATTATTTGGTGACATGTCCCTCATTCCTATGGTGTTGCAGTTCTGGATTCTTGTGACAGAAGTGAAGGTTGGTCCATGGTAGACTTTATTGAGTTTAAAGTACACTCTATTACCTCGTATAGAACTAAGTAAATACTGGTATTATTTTGTTAACAGGTGGTTAATTCTAGAAACACTTCATTTGAGGTTTTTCAGGGTGGCTTGGAACCACTTGTCCCAGAAGTGCTTCAAAGTTGGTAGGTCAAGAGGATTATCCCAGCCAAAGTTTGAACCCACATCAAGATGTTGTACAGGATCTTTTCTCTCTCTTGGTTTCTGTGAAGATAAACCCCAGGCATGCAGAGCTTATAATATTCTTTACTCAAATAAGGCCTTAAATTTAAATACGAGAAATTCAGGAACTTGAGTCAATGTTCAAAAAAAATTCCTTCCCTCAACCCCTAGTAGCTTCAAGGGGTATTTTGGCTTTTGTTTTGGCTTTGTTTTCAAAATCTGTGGTTTTATGCTTGTCCCTTACTTATCAATTTTTTTATGAATCTAAGGATAGTGGGGTTATCTATGGATGTATGAACTGTCTGAAGATTTCACTGCTAGGATATGCAGACAATATCTTTTATTCTATAATAACTCCAGTTCTTTTAACTTGTTACATAAATTATTAACTACTTGAATGTATCTAACAGACCAAGCATCATATCCATGTATGCAAATGTAGATATATTTTTCATATGTATTCTCTCTTCTTTAAACAGCTAAGAATGGAAAGAGAAGCAAAACCACACAGACTGTGCAATTATGAGGTTCTTTTTGTTGTCTAACTAAATTGTGAGCTGAGAAATCATAATTAGTAAAGAAGTTTGTACTTGCAGGACTGATCAGCAAATAAATGTGGATAGAGGAGAAAAACTGTATTCCTTGTTTAAAGAAAAGAAGGGAAAACCACATTTTATGCCACTCAGTGTCTATTATAATTACTGCATCAACAATCAGATAAAGAAATATGTTCAAAACCACAAAACAACATTAGTGTAAACTTTTATGTTCATTTTAGTACATAGGAGTAAAATGTCTGAATTCTAATTCTAAATTGAATTTATTAGCCTACCTTCCCAAATTCCTATTTAATATATTAAATTTTGATTAATTCTTCATTCTACTTTTCCTCAATAAAAATCTTTTCAACTGTAGACAAAATAAGAAATAGTAGGAATTAAATCATATAAAATAGTGACAACAAAACAATGCAAAACCATGTCGTAAAATTGCAATCTTTCAGTTATCTCATATCTTTACAGAACTTGTGTATACAGATGAAAATTAATGCAGGAAATATACTGCTTTATTACAATAAGTAAACACTCTTCTTCTTTCTTTGCCTTTCTAGTATGCTCTTTATCCAGGTCCCTTGTCTTGGTGCTATTTTTCATTTTTTTGTCGTTTGTGTTTTTTTTTTTTTTTCCTCTATATCCAGATTTTAATTTAACTTGCAAAAATGCAATACTTTTCAGGAATTTACAAGGAAGGAATAATGATGAAACAGAAGACTGAATATCTTGATTTTTTTAAGTCTTCCACTTGTTTAAATAGTGTGAATTCTTCAAATAAATAACATATAAAAAGGTGACTAATTTTTAACTTTGATCTATAATTATTTAATTAATGTCAAATCTCTTTTCAGATTTCATTTTTAGAAAGGTTCACTACATATAGTCTGAGTCACTTTTAACGATGTTATTATTCAGGTTTACTTTCAGAATAGTTGTTAAAATAAGGCATATGTTTCTGATCTTTCATTATATTTATGCTTTTTCGAGTAAAACTGAAATATTGAGAATAAATATCTTTTAAATTTTGCTAGGAATTTATTTTCATTTCTTTGTTGCTTTTGTTGTTGGGCTTTATTCTTGGGTTTTTTTTTAAATTAAAAATACATATTAAGCCTAGACACTTATAACTATATTGTGTCTATTTTAAAGGGGTTTAGGTTTTTTAAGGATAAAATTAGAACTCTTTTTAAAAATGTAAAGAGTTATTAGTGTGTTAACGACCAGCTATAAAATTAAAAAGTATTTAAACAATAATATAAAAATATAACAGTTATAAAGTTTACCCTCCATGAGAACTTGATGAATGGAAAGAATGGATTCTTCCAATTCTTTACATAAATTAAGTATTTCTATTTCACCCCATGAATCAAAAGTTATATGTCAAGTAAAGTAGATGGTGGGAAAATTAAAGGTCTAAGGGAGAAAAACATATGACACTCATGCTTTCCTGGAAATTATTTTTAGGTATATTTCTGATATTGTTTATTATTTGTCACTCTGTTAACTAATTCTGATCAAATTTTTCATTTTTACTTTCTGATAAACAAACCAACAATCTATATGTATTTCCAATAACACATAAAAATAAACTTCTTTTCCCAATGGTACAGTATCTAAGGTTTCTATTTGATAGAGATTTAGGCAAAAACTAAAATTAAACAGATTATTGTGGGTTATTTTACTTCACTCTTTTCTGTTCGTTTTTGGGGTTTTTTTAAAAAGCACTGGATATTAGTATCTGCTTGCTTAGGAAGAGAAGCATATTTGCAAATTATTTCTTAAAGGGTCTTTCCAATTCCTATTAAGTTAATAGCCAGATTTCCATGTATTTAATGATGAGTTCACATCTCATAACAGTTTTGATAGGTACATGCCCAAGGAACCAAGTTAGTTAAAACTGATTTACTGTCTTTTAATACCTCAAGTTTTTGAAAAATCCCAAGAAAATGATCTCTTGTCCTTCAAAACGCTTCTTTGCCAGTTTGAAATGCTTTATTTTTAAGAGTGTATTAAACTAGAAGAAGAATGTACTTGAGTAATAAACAAGAAATTTGCTTAAGTTTAAAACCAAGAAGAGTACATACTTATGGAGGAAAAAAAAAAAAAAGAAAATCTGTGATATATTCTGAAAATAACCTCTTTATACAATACCTAAAAGGGACCTACAAGAAGGCTGGAGAGGGACGTTTTACAAGGGCATTCTGAGAGATTGGAAGGAGAGTGTGGGAGGCAGCTGGACTCCGACCAATGCAGGAGAAACAGCTGATACCCCATCAGCCTTCTACTCTGTTTTTGTTATTTATTGCAAAATTTAAGCTCGAGACTGAGAAAAGGAACTCTTGGCATCGCCCCCAAAACGTGAGTTGGGGAAGGGTGGCGAGTCCTAATATCCTGAGCGTCTCCCTGGAAAGAAAGTGGGAAATGAATGGAGATTCAGTTTCCATGCAGCCCCAACGAAGCTTTGCCAGGTGCTCCTGCACTGTCACCTCCTGGCTGTAGCGAGTACAAAGCCTTTGCCACCAGAGGCGAGGAACGGAATTGACAAAGTCACTCGGAACTAAAGGCCACAGATGCCTACAGCAGAAAACACAAAACACCACCAGATGGAAAGTTCTTTCTTTTTAAGACCAGTCCAAGTGGGACTGAGTTTTCTTTATATCTCTTCTTACAGGTATTCCAAAAGAAGAAGTGTTCTGTTAGAAGATGAAGTGCTGACAGACATGAAGAGGGGCTGTTCTTTGCTGCATCAATTGTTTATATGTGTTTATCTGAATAAGTTTTAAGATATTTTTGTTCATATATGTTTCATGTACGTTTGTTACAAGCAATGTTTTAAAATGTTTGGTTTTTCTCTCTGGTTGCTACAGTGGCTGGAAAAGATTCTGTGTCACTGGTTAAAAAAACAACTGAGGTGATGGGGGTGTGTGTGCAAAGGGACAAGTGAAGGGAATCGAAGATAAGACAGAAGAAGCTCAGTAACCAGTTAGTAGAGAATTTATAGCAAGAAAACTGAATCCTGAGCCTAATTTCCTCTGCTGGGGAAGAATCTCAAAACACAGGCTATATTCAATGTCATTCTGAAGGACAGCACCTCATAACCATCCTAGAAATTAAGTTTCAAAATGTGATCAAACTGTATTTTCGTTGTCAACTCCAACTCATTCAAATGACTATTCACTTTCCAGGTCATATTGCTATTTACATAATTGGCTGAAGCTAATATATACTAGTCAGTAATATTTTGATACACTGCATTTTCTTCCTTTATGACTCATGCTTCATGCCGTGATATTTATCACAGATTGAGCTGCACACTATAACTGTTGAGCTTGTGCCTATTTTACTGATTAAACTGAATATTTTAGTAACAGAATTTACATATACACTGATTGCCCTGTGCTCTTGCCTTTTTTTATGAGAGGAAAAAATGTAAGGAGTGTTACTTTCATGTCTTTCTATAATCTATGTTCTGTCTCCCTGATGCACATGTGGTTAAAAATTGTTCAAATTATTTACAGACTTTCTCATTTGCCAGGACTTAGATACAGTGTATATAACTCCAGAATTTAAATCCTTTGGGAAGGTGCAGAAATTATAATAGTTCTTTTAAAAGTAAACCAGTTAATTCCCTACTATGATGAAAGAGGAGCCATGTTTGAAAACCTGTCCCAGCAAACACAAGATCTACAGTTCTAGGAATCATATTTTCTGTAATTTGGGAAAACTAAAGACAATACTGTGGATGTAATAGAAGTGTTTGGTTGCTAAAGCAAGCATCACTTTCCTCTGTCATAAATTTTATACTTTGATGTTTGTTACTGATTTAACAGTGAAGACTATGAAAGCAGGTCACTGTTTGGTATGCAAAACTATTTTTTTTAATAACTTTGAATTAATTTCTGTTTTCACTTTCACCCTTTATATTCTCCTGTGTGGCTGTGAACATGCACATTCTTTTGATCCTATTTATGCCTTCATAGGAAGTAATTTATTGAGCACAAATACTCAAACTAGGATTTTTTTTTCTGCTCGTTTGTATTTATACCAAATGGCAATGCAAAGGAGCCAGGAAAGATAGTCCTGCATCCTTGCCTGGATATGCAGTGTGCTGAGCAGTCCTAGGCACAAGGCAGTGTAACTTTTGGGGATGTAAGAGTCAGAATCCCTTACAGCAGAGGATTCTCCAGAATTACAACCTTTTGGCTGAGATAAGATATGTTATCACTCCCACAGGAAGTCCCTGGTCCTGTTTTTTATTTCACAGAAGAGGCATAACCTCAGTGGAGTCGTAGATGAAATTGACAAACCTAAAACAAAAATGGTCTCAAGTGTGAGTGCTTACATGTTACATTTAGCCAAGATGGTAGCATTACTGAGTGTTTATTTAGCATAACTCAGTAATTTAGTAAAAGTGCATTTGGTCTATAATAAAACTACTAACTGTGTTTTATCTATCTTAGTTTAAAATAAAAAAAAATCAAATGGAAGATATGAGAGTAATCTTTCTCATGCACTCGCAGTCTTTGGGTACGAGTTGCCATACCAGCTTTTTCCTGCCCAGATCACAGCACTAACTTCAATGTCAGCATTCTGTAGCTATGAAAACACTTGGAATATGTGGACTGTATGTGTGACTGCAGAACTGCTTTACAACTTCTCCTTCTATATGGATTCCAGGTATCAGGTGTAGACCAAAATGTTATTATTAATACACTGAGACAAATTTGATTATTTTCTTAGCAGGTATGGAAAAGTAATCTTTCAAATCTTTCTCTTTTGTATGAATGTGAGTTATTAGAAGGCAATACATTAGAATCAATACATTAAAAATCATGCAAACAGGGCATGCATCAAGACTACAGCATTAGCCTGACTCAGGAAGTCATGAGCCAGGAATGCCTATAAGCAAGCTAATATTAGCAGTGATGTATCTAAAACCTCAGCAGCTGCCCTTTGTTGGAATATCAAAGTGCACAGTGAGAAACAGTGAGAAGTGTGAACTGGATTGAAAAATATTTTTTTACTGTGAAGGTGACCAAGCACTGCGGTAGGTTTTCCAGGATGGTTGTGGAGTCTTGATCCTAGGAGATAAGAAAAAAAAAAAAAAANAAAAAAAAAAAAAAAAAAAAAAAAAAAAAAAAAATCTAGACACTATCCTGGACAACTTGCTCTTAGTTGCCCTGCTTGAGCAAGGGGGCTGGACCAGGTGACTTACTGAGTTTCCTTGCCAGCTTCAAACATTCTGTGACACTGTGAAAGTCATTCACAAGTAAAATCTTGCTCTAATATTCACTATTGACATTATAAATGGCTAAACTGACAGCAAGCTGGATAGACAGAAAGAAATCCATATATAATTTGGATAGATATTCATGATAACTCACTACTTTGTAATTGTCTACCACCATATTTAGGTGAAGTGTGCTTGCAACATTACATAAATACGGAAGGTAATTTCTTAAGAAATATAAATAATCTTTTTCTTTACAAAGAGGAGGGATTAAAAAATAAAGGAAGCAGAAGAGTTTAGCTTTGGTATCCTTGTGAATCCATTATAACTATATATTTTATGGGTTTTAAAACACTACAGTTTCTGTACTACAGGATGGTCCCCAAAAGACCCTAAAGGAGATAACGTGTACTGAAGTAATTTCTTCAGTGTTTCATCATACTTCTGACTCATACAGCAGTTCATCTCAAGACTCTAGCCACCTTATCTTTTTTTTGTTGAAGGTCCTAATCGAGATATTAGGTTTTCTATTAATAGGAAAAATTGCAGAAGGCAGCTTAGGGAAGCCAATGAAGACGGACAGAGAAAGAAGGAGGTTTTGGAAGTTCCTAATCCACCTGGAATTTGGAGGTATTGAAGCACAAGCCTAGATCTGAAAGCCTCGAAGATCTTGCAAAGTCCTGTTTTTCCACATATAGTGTCAGATATCTAATGAACAGGGCTTTCAGATGTTATTTGAGCATGCTGTGCACATAACGCCATGACAAACCAGTGAGATACAGGTAGTGTGCAGGGTATTAAGAGGCTCTGCATTATTTTCATTAAGAGCTAAGCAGACCTCATTTTTCTACACCTATTTTTTTTAAGTTCTAATTTATTATTATTTTTAATGGCTGTGAAGATAATTCCGTGCCTAAAAAAAAGGAAACAAGAGACCAGCATTATGCAAATGAACATGTCTGTATTGGCACAAAAGAACTACAAAAATCTGAATGGTGGATTGAAGTTGCTTTAACAGTACAATGAAAGATGAATGAGTATATATCAAGTTTTAATGAATACCTGACTGAGGAAGCATATGAAAACAGCATGAGCAGAATTTAGAACAAAGAATTTTCTCAATAGGATATTAGTGATAAAAACTCTGCTGCTCAAAAATGAGACAGAGATGAAGCTTCATATTCAGCAGAACACAATACTGCCAATATGGACATCAACCCTTTTGTTTTTCAATTCCAATCCATAAAACTTTACATTCCAGTTGAGTAATAAAACCAGATTTGTTTTGAAAAGCTGTCCTCTGCCTTATCATAAATCTGTTGGTTGTATAGGTCCCATTGTAGCAAAAGTTTTAAGTACTTTTGGAATTGCTATTACAACCATAGTGAGAAGCACCGATATACAGAAGAAATCCCACTCCCTGAAAAATGGAGATGGTTTTATTTCTATTGCTCAGATATAGAGCTAAGTTCTCATTAACTTGAGGCAGAATTTTAGTCAGAACATTGGCTATGTCTATGCTTTCAGAAAAATTATTTAGTCATGTGCTTGATCTAGCTAATGTAAAAATAACTATGCCCTAGATTTTAAATTACTCAAGGCCACCCAGTTAGGGTTGATATTTGCAATTTGCCAACTGGAAATAGGTGATGAGTTATGCCAAGTCTTTGGCTGAGACTGGCATTTGTTTTGGAAAATGTGAAATGGCATATGACCTTTTTACATGAGACACTATTTTAATATTTTAACCACATAAATGAGCAGTTCCAATGACAGTCTCAATGTGAAAATTCCCTACCACTTTAAACTATTTAGTACAGAGGCAGACCCTGCATAAGTACATGCAGAAAGAATCAGAGACCTGAAAGTGTATGTAAATAGCAGAGATCAGACAGAATGAGCAGCCTCATCTTGAATATTGTGTGCAGTTAGGGATACCACAAAATAAAAAGGACATTAAGCCCTAAGAGAGCATCCAAAGGAAGGCCACAAGGATGGTGAAGGGTTTGGAGGGAAAGCTATATGAGGAGCTGCTGAGGTCAGTTGGTTTGTTTAGCCTGGAGAAGAGGAGACTGAGAAGAGACCTCATTGTAGTCTAAAACTTCCTTGTGAGGGATAGATGAGGGGCACTTGCACAACGTCTGTGGTGTAGGCTTCAGCACAGCATCTTTCCACCAGATACTGATGAGATTACTTAGATACTATTCCAATGCTTGGATTATATTTTTTGCTAGTAGAGAAGACATGAAATATCAACATACAACTATATTTTGTAGTGATTATAAGCAAACTGAAAATGATCACCTGCACTGAGAATGTGCTGTTCAACAAGAGGCTGGGTCTTATGGATGATGTGCTATGGTTATCCTAAAGATACTGCAACATCAGTTCTGAATGAAGGCTAGAGGGGAATCTGTGTGGTAAATATCATGCCTATACCATTTTTGAATGGAAAAAAACCCCACAATAACAAGAAAGGGAAGTGTGTTTGAGAACTGACTGGGCTTTTTCTCTCCACACCTTTTGACATTCACCACAATACCCAAGATGTTATTTATGTTTCCTGTATTGTGTTTAATTTAATAGGAAACACTGTGATGGAGTTTACTTAAAAATTTTCTTGAAGATCCATAAAGATAAAACAAAAATTTGGTTTATCCTTCAGCAAGGACTTAAGTTAAAATGCATTATTAGATACAATGCTATAGTTTCAGATAATATTGTCTCAGCATCTTTCTTTCCTCCTTTATCCCTTGCACCTGTTTCTCCTGTGTATTCATAAATCTGCTGCTCCAGCATAGTATTTTTTATCCTTTAAAAATCTGATGAGATTGCTGGTTTAGCAAGCTGAGGAAATGACAATAGATCTTTAAAAAATATTTTGATTCATTACATACTGTACCTCATGTTGATTTTTTATGTGATTGCAGAGTATGATAAAAATGCACAGATTCTATTTTTTCCTCATAATCCTCGTTCATTGACTATTTGCAGTTGAAACTTTCTTCATCCTCAAAATCACCCATTAGCGTCTCCTGAGGAATACTCAGTCCCCAAGGACTACAAGACCCTTGGGTCTTAAAGGACCTTTGTCCTGAAATTCCCATAGGGTCAAGAAACCCTGGAGGCATAAAGCTTCCTAGAGATCTGAGGAGAGGGCAGGGTGATTCTAGAAATCTGACCAGTGCAGTAATTACATAGTGCTTGATCAGCCTTTCACACTGGGACAAGCTGTGGGAGCAGGTGCTTCAGGGTCTCAGATCTGCAAAAGCCAAATTTGCTAAAACTTCATTTGCTGAACCTGCCTTTTCTATCATAAGATTAATTGCTTCAACTAAACACAGTGAAACAGAGCACCATGCACCATGAACCATGTTACAGCTTGTTTGAAAGTTAATATGTACAGATTTCAAACTAAACAGAATAGTTATACTGATAATTCCTTTATGTATTTCCAACGTCTGTAAGATAAGGAAACAGAAATGGTCTTTTTTATACTGAAAATCAGAGTGAAAGAATTTTGCTCCTTCTTCGCACAAGCTATAGAACAACATGAACCAGTCTAAAGTGCATGTAAACCCCATTGTCCCACGAGACTTTATCAGACCTCTACCCTCAGCTCTCTATCCTCTCTGCTATAATGAGCATGGCATATTTTTATCCAGTTATTCCTCTCCTGTTACCAAAAACATCATTTCCCCTGCCACCCCTCCCTCTATCAGCCCCCTTCTCTTCTGCTGACTATAGAGCACTAGAGCACTATTCACTGCTAGTGAAACCCAGGCAGGGATTCCATTTCAGACTAAGCTGTCTAAATGTCAGTTCTACATATTAGTCATATGGACCCTGGGATCTTGGCCAAACTGCGGTCAAAACACAATACAGAAAAGAAGCCTATGGAATGATTATGGTGACAAGCACCAGGTGTATCACTCAACAACTTAAATATACTGCAGTGGGTTAGGACATCCAAGACATCTGCACTGTGCTGTCAGGCATGACACAAGATGCAGTGAGGATTTGCATGCTTTTGGAGTGTCAGCTGGATGCCAGGCAGGATCAGAGGACGGCTTTGGGCATTTAGGTTTGATTCTCATTCTTTATAATATGGAGATTTTTTGTTTGCTTGTTTTGACTGATTTGACTGTTTGGTTTTGCTTTTCCACTAGGCTTGTATTCTGTCTCACAGGCATGTGCACTAGCAGGTTGTAGGGAGCTAGGTGGATGTAGAGCAAGAGCACCACTACCTCTCCCAGAAAAAGTGTAAATAAGTGGGGGAACTAACACTCATAGGAAAGGAGGATGTGCATCTCTATGCCGTGTGAAGTGTGAAACTGTAGATATATGTGGGAATTAGAATGTTTCGGTATTAGTTATAAAAATATGCTTAGAAATGTATAGGGGCTTACTGGCATTTTTTGAATGTCTGGTATCTAGTGTATGGCTGATATCAATCTTGAACGTATTATTCACTCTTTGAAAGTTGAATATCATTAATAAATGAATAAGCTACTTTAATGCCTGATTTGATTTAAAAAGAGTTTGCCCCTGTGACACACTCCAGCGAGATCTCTGTGGATCACCAAAACCCTTGGCCAAGCAAATAGAGTGACACAATTTGGTAGATACTATTAAGAACAGGGTGCAGTTTTGTAAATCTAACTCTTTTTATGTCCTTAAAGCACTGTAACACAACAGTTCACATAATCATAGAAAAATGTAGGCTGAAAGAGGTCTCTGAAGGTCACCTAGTCCACTGTTCCACTGTTGTTGGTCTGCTCTCAAAATTCATGTCAAACTGTTCAGGACTTTATCCAAGGAATTTCTTAGGATGGAGATTCCATATCCTCTTTGGACACCTTTCAAAATATTTCAGTGTTTAGCCACTCTTATTTGTTAAGAATTTCTTCATTATTGCCTCTGTGATTTTCCATGCTGCAGCTTCTGACTATGTGGTTTCTTCTATAAGCCTATAATAAGAGTAAGTCTGTCTTCTGAATAACCTCTGTTTAGATAGTAGGAGACTTTAAATACTCCAATGCACCTTTACCTTTTCTCCTCTTTAAATTTATTTTCTTTTCTCTTCTCATTTATTTTCTCTCCTTCTCTTCTCTTCTCTTCTCTTCTCTTCTCTTCTCTTCTCTTCTCTTCTCTTCTCTTCTCTTCTCTTCTCTTCTCTTCTCTTCTCTTCTCTTCTCTTCCTTTTCCTTTCCTTTTGCTTTTCCCTTTCCCTTTNTTTTCCTTTTCCTTTTCCTTTTCCTTTTCCTTTTCCCTTCTTTTCTGTCTTCATTCCCCAACTGAAAAAAACAGCCCTTAGCCTCTTCTGGCCTGGTTCCTTCATCTCTTTGCTATATGGAGGAAGATAAAACTTCAACAGGAGTAACAGAATGTATGATTTTTTCTTAGTTTTCTTAGTTTTCAGTGCTATATTCTTTATTTCAACAAAGCTATTAGTATAAATTCTTGCATAAATCTCTCTCTCCCTTTTCTCCAAAATACTGTGAAGTAGTTTAGCAATCTGCTTTTGACTCAGATGCAAAAAGGGATCTGACCCCTACAAAGGCTAAGAAGTATAAGGGATAAATTGTCTGACTTTTGAGTTACAGTATTAAGCAATATATTATAGTATGCTGAAAAGAAGAATCCAAAGGCTAAAAGGTCTACTTCAAAAACAATTACTTCTTCACTGTTTTAAAGTCAAGGTTAATATGATCTCAATGTATTAAAGTGGTTTCTTTTTTATGAATATAATAATTCATTAAATAATTTTAAGAAGATGATTTTTTTTTTTTTTTAAGTCACAGAATTTCACTAAAGAGTACAAACCTCAGAAAATGTATTAAAAAAAAAAAAAACATTACACTGAAAATGGTAGCTTTCCCCACCTCTTTCTACACTTGAACACTATGAACTCTTTTAGATATGTCTGTCTAAAATACTGCAGGTGCCATTTATCATGATGTGGTGTGTTTTCCAGATAAGAATGACCGTCTGCAGAAAAAAGCTCACATTATGTATTGATGCCACATTAGGAGGCTCTGTCTCCAAGCTGTCAGGAAAACTAATAAAACAGCAAATACAGTACTCTTTCAGAATTATTGGCTTTGAGTACAAATGTTAAGGACACTTCAGCTTAGCAAGTAAAGGAATATCCTTTTTTTTAATATATATATTTTTTTTCTAGAATAGGAAATTGAAGGAAATAATCTAATTAGTGTAGATTAGACTAGAAAAAGATGCCGGACTAAACTACAACAGACTTCTTTGCATTCAAAGGCAAGTTCAAAATATATACTGGTTAGAAATTTTATAACTTAAACAGATACTTTAAACTGAGTTGACAACTTTAATAAGATTGCAGAACAACAGAAGTCCATTAATTTTAAGGCACTGAGTAACTTCATTTCTCACTGAAGCAAGCAGGAAGTAATGACACTCAAAACATCTACAAATTCCATTTCTAACACAAAGATAGAAGAATGAACCCCTAAAAAAGGATTCTTTTTTGTACCTATAATCACAAAAGTTTCATGCAAGTTCCGCATAATTCTGTCTTACAGTTTGAATGAATGCATGTAAATCTTATTTTAAATTTGCTTGTTTGGATCTGATTCTGGTTAAAAAAAACAAAACCTTTCTTTAATTCTAGGTTAAAGCTTAAGTCTGCAATAATCATGCTAAGCCAGTCAATAACATTAATTCTTGGATCAGATTCACTGATACTCCACAGCAAATTTGTAATGGTTCAGTGCAAAGAAGTCATAAAGCTGATTCATTAAGTTCCTAAGGATTCCCTATAGAGCTACTGTAATGGTGTATATTTTGGGCTTATGCCCAGAGAAGGTTCCCTCATAAAATGGGGTTAGTCAAAGATCTCTTGCTGCCAGAAAAAGCCTATAGGCTGTGAGCAAAAGCACAAAAATAACCTTAACATGGGTGACATTATATTCATGACTGGACTGAACTACAGCCAAATCTCTTCTGAGAAAATGAGACAGGCATCCAGTTACCCCTCAGGCTCAGCAAAACAAGGTTAGCAGATCCTGTCATGTAAGTAGATGTGATTATTTTATGTATTCTTTTAAATTATGTGGGAACTTAAAAGAATTGAAATGGAAAAACATGCTTGTCATGAGGAATCTAAGGTCTAATTCATAAAATTCTAATAAGCATCCAAAATGATTGTAACTCTTAATAGTGCAATAGCTGCTGCTCATACTTTATCCTCCAAACTAAAAGATCAGTAAATTAATTCATTAATTTCGTATTATTTTCTTTGAAATGTAAGTATAAAAGATAGTATCACTTCTTCTGCCTTCATTGATTTACATTTTCACTTCATAGATTTCAAAGAGCTTTTAACCTGCTTTCATTTCCTTCTATGTCCTTCAGTATTTCCATTATCAGATCTAAGAACGTTAGTCTGGTGGGTTTTATTTTCTTTTTTCCTAGTGCTTTAATTTTTGTAATGTTACTTTTTTTGTTGTTTAGGTTTTTGTCCCCTGTCCAGTTCAGACTGTCCAAGTTTATTGAACTTTGACTATATTTTTAGCTTTTTTTTCTGATTTATGAATCATTTCTGCTCCTAACATTTTATAGCTATACACAAAAATTTACACACAAACATAAATATAGAAATATATTTATAATAATTTCTGTAGATTTGAATTAGATTCTACTTGTCATATATATGAGATGGCAGATTCACTGTGACTATCTTCATTTCTGTCATATATCTAAGCTAAAACTTTAAATTCCATCTGTAATAATAGAGAAAGATAAACGCTTTCACAAAATTACTGTTTAATTTAAGTTAAATTGTCAAGGAATAACACTCAATACAAGCAAAAATCAGATTTTAAAAGTCTTGTTAATTTCCCTTCCTTGCAAAATCAGCCTTGTGATTAATTTTCCCAATTTACAAGGAATCTATTTATATTTGAAAAGAATTTTCCCTTCTGAACTGGAACACATTCACTTGTTTTCTTAATAGAGCAGCTCCTACAAGTTCCTTGCTTTCAGCTGAGAGACTGGAAATTTCTTGTGAGTAAACGAATATTTTATTGCTTTGAAGTGTTATTTGCAATTGGTAACCGATGCTTCTTTTTATGAGTTTTTGGTTGTTTTTTTTTTTTTTCTTTTTTCCAGATGTTAAACTGGGTTTTGATTCAGCTCTCACTGGCCTATACTTTGAATGAAAGTTGCAATTACTGTGAATTTTAAAAACCCTTCTGGTGTGTCAGATTCAAAGCCATGAAGCACAGAAAAAGTGTTATCATCTTCCTTGTTTCTTGTTCTTGTTCTTTTCTTTTTCAAAAGGGAAATTGTTTAGAAGAGGGAAAACTAGAGTATTCAAAGTAGCTTCAGATGGTGGCATAGTCGATATCAACAACCAAGTGCATGGAAGAGATGTATTGCCAAATCAGATGTTTTGTGCTTAGAATACTGAAAAAATCTGCTGAAAATTTTGCAACAGTATTGATAGTACTTTCGGGAACTGGAAAGTTCCACTAACCATGTAAACTTCTGTAGGCATCAGAGATGGTGCTACTGGATCAAACCATTGAAGCAATGGCCCAACAGTAGCAGGCGGTAGCAAATATGGACTAAAATCAAGTGACCATATATGTAAATTTCAAAAATAAATTTATTTGTAAACCCTGGATAGTTTACAGCTGTACTTGTCCACATTAACACAACCAGGCTTGCTATTTCATTTGTTAAACAAGAGATGAAGGTTGTATGCTTGAGACAGAGATGCCCAGCCTCAGAGCAGCAAGGGGCTCTGGGCTCAGCCTCTTGCTTTCCTGTTGAAGGACAGTGAATAGGTAATTTTTAAGAATTGGAGCACGTAATGGAGAAAAAAGGAAACAATTTTACTCTTGGATTAAATAACGATATATGTATTCCTCTGGGATAAATAATGATGAATATTTTCCTCTGAAAAGACATACAATGTTGAAATATCCAGGATAAACTAATATTCTCAAAAACCAAACCTATCTTTTCTTTTTACTTTTGCTGTTTAGAAACGATTTTTCACAGTTTTCACAGTACTGTGGCTACTTTGTTCTGTATCTTGTCAGTATCATGTGCTTCATTAAGTTACATTGGACCCTGTGTCTGAGCCAGTCTATTGTGCTCTACTAAATAATTTCTCAATTTCTCCCCATAAAAACTGAACTGAAAATACATATTTTCATAACCTTGGAAAGAAATTTGATATTGAATCAGAAATAACTGATCTTGAATTTGGTAAGGCTCCTTGATTGTACAAAGAACAAACCCCTCCTTAAGTCCAAAAGTAAACTGGCCTCTACCTGACAGTGATGAAGACAGTGCCTTTCCCTCTTTACCCTCTTACAGTAGTGATATACTATTATTAACTCTTAGTTACAAGTGGGTTTACTCTGAAACAGATAGGACTCAGAGGTCCCTTCTGCTTTTGGTAATGTTGTTTCATAATTATACAGTTGAAGTTTTTTGCAATTGTTGAGGAATGCATTCAGTGCTGGTAGCTCGGGGTGCAGCTGCAGTTCGAGCTGCAGGTTGAGCTCCGGGTGCTGCAGCCCCAGGCAAGAGGCCGTGAGCTGCTGTCCCTCTGCAGAACAGCGGGCACAGGGACCTGTGGCCCAGCCAGGTGACCCGACAGTCAGAGACACAGCAGGAGCCCAGGACTCAGCGGGAAGACCCCAGACTTTGCCATGCACAGACTGTAAGGGTATGAAAGCCCAGGGAGTCCTTTGTTCAGGTCTGTGCTCGGAGGCACCAGCTTGGCATGTTATTCTGTGATTGCACCATGATTAAATTATTTTAGGATCCAGATGTCTGAGATTCTGCTATGGAAATCCTAGGGTTGAGCCGGTATGGAAACCTGGTCTGACTGTGTGAGAGTGGGATGTGTAGGGCATCAAGATGGACACTTGTCATCTCCCTGAAGCTGCCCACTGTGAACAGTCTTTGGCCGCACCAGTGACAGTCTCTGGTGGTGGGAGTGTGACAGCCAGAGTGGCTCCTGGATGGTCAGACAGGGAAGTTTCCTTAACTTAGTGTCATCTAAAATTACAGTGAGCTTTTATGACCCCCATCATTTATGATCTACATGCTTTCTTTGTTGGGAAGCTTGGCAGGCAGAAATAGGATCTCCAACCCAACACAATGAATCTGCTGGTGGACGTGGTCTGTTCCCATTCTATATAGGTGCTGTCAGACCGTCCTATTTATTTCTAATTATGTGAGCTGGTCTAGGATCCTTCTTATTTTCACTTCATTCATAAACCTTAAACCAATCTGCAGATGCCCTGCTCTTTGAGGTAAAATACTTCCTGCTAGTCCTTTTGGTGGTCTTAATTCACATTACAGTGGATTTGTTATCATACTTTCCAGTGAACATTTATAGAATGACAGGCACCATCTCAACAGTTGGAATGAGTTTTAGGGAAATTAAACTTTGAGTTGATATTATCTTTATAGTGACATTTAAACTTTCTTTGTTTTCAGCTGTCTTCAAAGAAAGGAAGCAATTAAGTCAGGTCACTCTTTTTAACTCACAAATAGCACTTACCTCCTGTAGTTCAAGAAAAAGCAGCAGGTGCTTTGAAGGCAGTGTGCCTTTGACAAAAGGAGCAATTGAAATCTTGCGGATTGTGCCTCACTGGTAAATTAATTACTTGGAAGCCAGAGCTGTCTTGCAAATGTGAAACTAGGTAACATTTGTCATGGTATGTTCTCATTCTAGTTTAATTTGTTGTATTTCAGTGTTATACATCACCGTAGATGATTTTGAGCAATAAAGTAATGCATGATGACTTTAAATTATTTGGGAAGGGATTTTACAGTAAAAACATGTTTCCTTTTGTCATATGGTGTTACACAATATGAAAATGTGAAGTACATTAATGATGAAAAACCATCTCTCTATTTTCTGACGCTTAGGCATACACTGGTTTTCCAGGTAGAGCAGAGCCTTAGGCTGCCTTCAAGGAATATTTGCCTCAGGCATTCCTCATGTTATTGTCTTCTGTCTGACAGTGAGCAGTACAGAGCCTGAATGTCACAAAAATTATAAATATTGTAACTATTTGCAATTTTTATATCCTTTTTTTTTTTTTTTTGTACTTAAAAGCCATTACTGAATTTATTATTGGTTGCGAATTAAAAAGCAATGACTAAAGCAGATTCTAACAAAACCAAAATATAAAGCCCAACTTTTCACCTAAACTGTTTCCGGAACTAAATACTCAGCCAATCTTGAATGAAAGCATTAACAGTTTGTCTGCTCTAAAAATCATGGAAAGTAAAATTAATGGTAAAACTGTTCCTTAACAGTGCTAAGACAGGCAGGAAAATTTACTGTCATATTTTCATACTAAAAAAAAATGTTTATTGGAAAAAATATGTTTATATATACAAAGGAACAACAAAACAAACTAGACTTAAATTTATATGACCAGGACATTTTGAAACAGACTTGAAAGTTCATTGCTAGTTACTTCTCAGAGAGAAACGCAAAATCAATATTGCATATGATTCACATAAATTGTGATAGATTATTTTGATCTGGTATTTTAAAAGGGAAGGTAAAAGACTTCAAATTTGAGGAAGGAAGAACATCCTTTACATTTTCAGTCAACCTAAATGTAAATGGCCTACTTTGCTGGATGCTGTGATATGGTAAAGCTCTCTAGTTTTATTTAGCTTTTTAAAATTAACTATAATTTCAAATACTTTGTACCATTTTGAATATAACTACAAAACTGGGGAGTGTAGGTTTGAAAAAATATAATCTTTAAACACAAGAAGATTGATTTGCGTATTATGCTGTTAAAAGAACTCAAAAACTAAATAGTTGTAAAGGAAACAAATTTAGATGTATTTAACTAAAAGATTCATTTGTTGGGGTAGTTCAGGAATATCTGCTTTTTTAGGATTCTTTAGCATATTGGATTTTAGGAAAATAAATTGTTTGTTTGTTTGTTTGTTTTCTCAGTTGAGAGCTAGTGAAAATATAAGCTAAGACATAAAAATAATGCAAACCCACAAATTAGAAAAGATTGCTTATTACACTAGAGAAAAAAAGTACTGAATGATATTGTGTCTTTATTTGAAGTACTAGTATTAAATTTAAAGAGAAAATTTAGAGAATACAAAGACTAAAAGAGAATAAGAGACGACAGTTTGCTGGAAATTTGACTACGAATCTGCAGTCAGGCCTACACCAAATAACCAGTAATAAAATCAGCAATGAAAAATTCTTTTGCATACAACATTTTGTTGCCATACAGCTAAAATCCACAGCTAAAAATACTGCTGTGGATCCTATGACTGTTGCAAATAGAATAATAGTGATAAATCAAAAGGAACCAAGAAACAAATTGCAAAATGGTCATGAATTTGTGCAGAGGTATAACTGAATGTAGGTGGGAAGGAGACATGAATAGCCCAATATTTATAATTAATTAAGGTTACTGATTAATACTTCTTCTGTGATTCCATGAAAGTCTAATGCCAATTTTTGCTCTTCGAAGACGTGACTATTATATCAAACAGCTTAATGGAGAAGAGGTTAGTCATTGCATGGACACTGGATAGATGGTGGAAACTTCCAGAAATGAAAGACATTTACTTAGTGTCTTAATGATAAGAGACATTTCTGGAAATAATGATAATGCATTAAAAAAAAAAAAAAAGATGGTGAAGAAATCTTTTATGACTGGATGGTGTTTTTGAAGTGGTAAAGACTCCAAAAGAAAACTGCAGCATGCATTTGGAGAATCTCTATACAGACTACTCAAAATTCCAATAACGAGGTAAGAAAGAGAAATGGAATATTATTAGGAAGATGAAATGAATGAATGATTAGATTATTATCATACAAATGGCTAGGTATCTCTATGATACTTGTAGGTGCTTTTAAAAATCCAACACCTCATATTCAATCAGTATTTCAAACATTAATCAGAGGAAGGACCTGTAACAGATTCCCTTTCACTCAAGAAGGCTCATTACAGAACTTGATTGTAATATTAGAACTGCCACTGAGATGTACCAGACTAAAATCTGAAGTGTCTTCTCTGCTAGAGCAAGAAATCAAAGCCTTTGATTTCATTAATTCATCTTATTAATTTTGTGTTCTAATTGGAATTGGTTTTGTACTAGAAATATAAACATGGGGGGAAATATTTTAATGTTAGAAGTAGGTTTCATAAAAATATACTCCCTCTCACACACGATTTAAACATTTTAAAGAATTTTAACAAAGTAATTAAGTCTTTGCTATGAGGTCAATTTACTCTTTTGGAAACTTAGTAAAAGAGACAAAGGATTGCTGGCTCAAAATGTTTTGGGTGCGTGTGTGTGGGAAAGGGCAGGCCGGGCCTTGCTCTGGTGAGGCGCTGCCCTGCCCTGCACCCCCTCCTCCCCAGGCCTGATCCCAGCCCTGCAGGGACCACCAACCCCTGGCACACCCAGGCAGCTCCACACCTGCTCTGGAGCCCCTGCCCAGCTCCTGAGGGGACAAGGGACCACAGCTCCCACCCAGGGGCAGGGCCCAGCAAAGACAAGGGGCACTTAAGACAAAGTATGACATGAGCATGTCTTGACTCCACCTCCTCTTGGAATTTCTGGCAGCTGAACACTGCTGGAACCAGGAGAGGCAGCTATACTTGTTGTTTTCTGTATCTTTTCTCTCTTTCTTCTTCTAATGCGCTCTTCTTAGAGTTTTGAGTAATGTAAAATCAGACAGGCTTGAAGATTGCTAAGTTGAATGGGCCAAATTAATGCTTTGTGAAATTCTTTATGTTGACTGAATTGTGCTCTAAACTTTTGCTAAGGTTCTCTGATTTTCTGAAGTTGCCAGTAAAGTTTTTTGTTGTTTTGACCTTTTGCGAATATCTTGTCGGTATTTCTCCTGTGCATTTAACTCAGAGTACATAAAAAACCATAAGCCTTTTTAAGAGGCTTGTCAAGAGAAGTTTTGGGGGCTTACAGCCATTCTTGGCACAAGATCAGAAAACTGGTGGGTTTATGTTATATTTTATGTGTATTTTGTTCAATGCTTTATATGATGAAATGTATAAGGATTCCTAGAAATACAGAGGATTCCACTCTCCGTGTCAAATGCCACAAGCAAGTGCATAGCTAATTTTCTTATCTTCTTTCATCCCAACTTCAGCTTCTTTTCAGAATAATGTCTCATCTGAGTAGGAAGCCTAGACAACTGTTTAAATAAAATTTTCTCTTTGCTATAACCTGAATGCTGGCATATAGGGTAGGGCTGGGATGGGATTAACTTTCCCTATGGCAGTGCTTATAGTGCTGTGCTACGTAGCCAGGATGGTATTGATATCACACCTCTCATGGTCTGACACTGGCCCAACACCAGGCACCCACAAGAGTTGCTTGCTCACCCTCCCCTGCCACATCTGGGCAGAGGAGAGAGGGAAAAAAAAAATAACGAAGGCTTCATTGGTTGAGATAAGGACTGGGAGAAGACACTTCAAGGGCAAAACAGGCTTAACTTAAAGTTTAAAAATGAATTTATTGCTAACAGAATCAGAGGAGGTTAATGAGAAGTAAAATAAATCCTTAAAACACCATTTTTCCCCCAGGCCCTCCCTCCTTCCCACCAACAGCACAGGGAGACAGGACATGGGGATTTGTGGTCAGTTCACCAAGATTCTCTTCCACTGCTCCAGGAGAGGAGTCTTCGCCTGTGAGACTGTGGGGTCCGTCCCACGGGAGACAGTTCTCCGTGAACTTCCCCAGCGTGGGTCCCCTCTCACGAGCAGCAGCCACACCGCACCTGCTCAGCGTGAGCCCCTCCCACGGGCACACAGCCCTCCCAAACCTGCTGCAGCGTGGGTCTCTCTTTCCACGGGGTGCAGTCCTCCAAGGACAGGCTGCTCCAGCCTGGAAGCAGGGCCCTCTCTCTGCCCCGGGGCTCCACTGGATCCCAGCCGCCTCCAGGCACCCACCCACTCCGGCCCGGGCACCTCCCCACGGGCTGCGGGTGGGTCTCTGCATCCCATGTGGACCCATGGGCTGCAGGAGGACAACCTGCTTCACCCTGGTCTGCACCATGGCCTGCAGAGGATCTCGGCTCCGGCGCCTGGAGCACCTCCTTCCCTCCTTCTCCACTGACCTTGGTGTCACCATGTTGTTTTCCCTCACATGTTCTCACGTCTTCCTCTTCTCCGACTAGAATCCCAAAATCTTGTGACTTTGTTTTGATTTTCTTCTTAAATATGTCATCACAGAAGCATTACCAACCTCTCTCCTTGGCCCAGTTTTGGCCAGCAGGTGGAAGTTTCCAGGAGCTTCTCACAGGAGCCAACTCTGTGGTCCCCCTGCTACCAAAAAACAGGTCGTGCAAAACCAATACACCACCTCTGTTTCAGTTATTCCTGAGCAGTGCTCATACAGCACCAAGGTTGTCTCTCCTGTCACCCCTCACCCCTGCTCCAAAGGCCAGTAGGCTGGGGGTGGGCAAGAACTTGGTAGGAGACATAGCCAGGATTGCTGACCCAAACTGACTGAAAGGTTATTCTGTGTCATATGATGTTGTTTTCTGAAACAAAAACTAAATGAAAAGAGGAGGAAGGAAGTATTTTTAATTAAGGTGTTCATATTCAGAAGCAACTGCTACACATCCTGAGGCCTTACTTCCCAAGAAGTGACTGGACACCAACTGCTGTTGGCAAGTAGAGAATACATATTTTTGTTTTCCTTTGTTTCCACATTAAACTGACTTTATTTTGATGCACAAGTGTTGCGGTGTACACAAGTTTTTGGGTTTTTTGGTTGTTTTTTTTTTTTTTTTCCTTCCCTGTCCTGCAGAGGAGGGGAGTCATAAAGTAGATTTGTGGATACCTGGTGGGTGGCTATCCAAGATCAACCCACCACAGTCCTTTTTGGTGACTGAGGTGGGGCACTTGAAAATTTGACAGGAGGACAGTAATTGGGAGAGATAACAGGCACAGTATGGTTCAACCAATGCCAACGAGCAGAATAGTTGCAATTCTCTTTGCTTGTGTGTGATTATGATGAAGAGGAAAGGGGTGAAATGTGTGTAACTACTTCCTCTTTGTTGCTGTTATGTTGTTATTTTGACTTAGGTGTAGGAAACTATTTTTAAGTATATATAATGTCAATGACAAGGTTTTTGGTAGTGCAGAGGCTACAAGAGTGGCTTTTGTGAAAAGACACCAGAAGCTGCTCCCATGTCAGGGTCAGTTCCATCTGGCTCCAAGACAGACCCACTGCTGGCAAAATATGAGTCCATCAACCATGTTGGTAGTGCCTCTGTGATAATATATTTAGAAAGCATAAAAAACAGGGGAGAGCAGTGATGAAATTTGAGAGAAATGGTTCTGCCAACACCAAGGTCAAGGAAGAAGTATGGGGAAGAGATGCTACAGGAGCTGGAGCAGATATTCCCCTGCAGCCCATGGGGAAGCAGGCTGTTCACCTGCCACCCATGAAGGTCCATGGTGAAGCAGATACCCATCTGCAGCCCACGGATGATCACACACTGGAGCAGGTATGTGTGCCCAAAGGACATGGTGACCCCACACCAGAGCAGGTTTTCATACAGGACCTGGGAGCCCACTGAGGACCCACACTGGAACAGTCTGTTCCTGAAGGGATCTACCCCATGGAAAGAATCCATGCTGGCATGGTTCATGAATAACTGCACTCTGTGGGAAGGATTTACATTGGCAAAGTTTGTGGACAGCTGTCTCCCATGGGTGGGATGCCATGCTGGAGCAGGAAAAGGGTGTGAAGAGGAAGAAGAAGCAAAAGAATTCATTATGAACTTATCATAACCCCCATTCGCAGTCCCCCCACAGTGCTCAGGGAAGAGGGAGGAGGTAGATGAGTCAGGAGTGAAGATACTGGGAAGAAGGGGGTGGAGGGAATTTGGGTTTTGTTTTGTTCTTATTTTTCACTATCTAAAATTAAATCATGCTAATTC
>VZRO01003782.1:51660-62788 GCA_013397915.1 Daphoenositta chrysoptera
CCCCCCCAAAAAAAAAAAAAAAAGTTACTTTAATAGGAAACTAAGAATTTACATGTTCTAAACATGCATACTTGAAAAAGAGCTGTTGTAGTAATCATTGAAGGTACTGGTTACTCAAGGTAGTAATTTGTCCTATTGTGTCTCCTGCATGGCTGAAAACAGTCTATACTTGCAGGAGCAGGCCTATGAATTTCAGAGCTAACAATGAGCTTAGGAGGGAGGGAGAGAGGATGATGTGGGAGTATGGACAGTCAAACCGTAATTCTGCCCTATCATGAATCCCAGCAATACTATACTGTCATGAATAATAAATACTCTATCTGAGTCGAGATTAAATGCAGAGGTTTGTCCCTGTCAGGCAAGAGAAAGGTACTGAGACAAAACATAGTCTAGGAAAACAGAAAATCTTTATCTAGGTGGAAAAACTTTGTGTCCAGCATACTCATATTAAAGATAAGTTTTACATTTAAAATAAGTAGTCTGTGACTAAAATGAAAGCCTAGGAAGATTACAAAGGGGTTTGAAAACAGTGACTTGTGCCAAATTTGTCTTAGGATAAATGACTATTTTGATAATTTCTTTAAGTGGAGCATTTCAATGTCAGTGTGTTCCCTTTTGAAATGGAATGGAACATTTTGATTTCTAAATTTGAAATTATTTTCTTCTGTGGAATGTCCTTCACATTATACAAAAGAGCAGAATTAAATGTAATTGATCATCTTCTACCTAAATGCATTCTTTTTAAATAGCAATAATTATTTTACATACATCTATGAAAGCCCAATAAAACTTTGGGGACTTTTGATATTTCACTTAGGAAAAAAAAAGTGAACCCACGGAGTTTTATAAAAAGAGGAAAGCTGTCTTCTGTTTGTTTCAAATGTATAAAAAAATACTTTTGTAATAACCCAGGGCAATTATTTACAGCCCTAATATTTTCCAGTGTTCAGAGAACACCATGGAGAGTCCAGTCAGTTCTCCAAGCTTTTGGTCCGACAGCAAGTAACACCAGTTTCCAAGAGCTACCCAGAAAAATAAAAACGCTAAAACAAAAACACATCCTCAGGGAGCAAGAGTGCTGGCACAAAATCTATCCTGGGGCAATCGACTGCATAAATGTAGCTAAATATGTGCCATCTGTGAAGGAGTTTGTCCAGCGAAATCAGCAGCATTTCTCTTACAAAACAGGCAATTGCTTCAGGATGTGATTCCGTGCAGGTAAATTCAGGGAATCTAAAGCAGTTGCCAGCCTGTTATCTTGAAATGTCTGAAATGGTGACTGCGTTTCGTGTGGCAGGGTTTACTGCAGAAGCTGTAACACAGAGAAGCTTCTCGATGTTTATTCCAGCGTTCAAGTGACTTGTTTACCCCGGAACAGATGGTCATTCAACCACAGCATACATCAGCTGGCACCTTTATTGCCCTAATAAGGAACAGGAAGAATCACCAACAGGTTTCTATCTTGTTAACACAGTGGGATGTGCAGGCTGCAGCATAATGCTGCTAAGTGCCAGAGGTATCAAACTAGATGGATCCACCAGGAGTGCGGCAAACTGATCTGCCTTGTTGTGTTGTCAGAGCCCTGGTCTTCTTTGCATTGGTACTGGATAAAAAAGGCTTGTGTTTCTCTCCTAGCAGGTTTACTGATCTGCAGCATTTCCTGAGTTTTCTTTGCTTTTACAGGGTTATATAATATATATGGCTCTACCAGGGGCCACAAAACTTGTGGAAAAAGGTACTCACAGCTTGAATGGGATTTTTTCTTTGAATTACACCAAAAGCAAGGCTGGCGAGACTTGTGGAATGAGACTACGTGTCATTCCAATGGGAACTGCCAGGCCCTTGGGAGAGGGGAACAACAGTACTTTGTGTCACAGTGTGGGAGTGCACCATGGGGTTCCAGGCTGCAGCCAGTTGGGGGCAGGGGGAAAGGCATAACCCCAGAGCCATGAGCAGGACCTCAGGCTGAGGGGTCTGTGCCTGCTGTGGGCACCCCACTACTCCTGGTGCACGTGGCACCAGAAGGAAGGTCAGGGTTTGTAGTACAGCCCTTTACACTCTGTTATTTGTAGCTTCATCAACAGGATGTTTTTCCTTGGATCCAGAGCAAGATTTGGGGCATCATGTTTGCCTTTTCAGAATGCATCAAATGTTGTAGTGCTTAGAACCAGCCTGCAGCTGACCCAAAGAAACAGAAATGCTGAAATACCTGTGTCAGGATGCTTGGACACCATTTTCACTTGTTTTGCTTAAAAAAAAAAAAAAAAAAACAAAAAAAACACAAGATTCTATTGGTTTGCATTACCTGTTTGTGCAAAAGTAGCCCTTTTCTGGTAGCAACGGCTGAGGCAAAGCAGCCTTCCAAAATACAAATGTATTTGGCTTGATACATTTGGTGGTCTTGTCCTCTTAAATACACAAAGGCAAAAGGTTTTAGAAGAATATGCAAGCAAATTTCTCCATCTAGTCTCTAGAAACAATCTGGCCAGAGCTACATACACACTGTTTTCATCATGTTTACCTGCTGTCCAAAGGTGTCCAGCAATTCCCATGACCATTTTCACATACTACATTTCTAGCATCCAAGCTTGTAGAAATGATGCAGCAAATATAAAGAAATATGTAAGTTCTGTCAATGTATATGTCTGAAACTCTCTAAATACTTATTTGTATGATTACTCACTGTAATTAAGTCCATTCAAAAGTAAATGAGTCAGACAAATGCTGTATGCTGTAGTTTTCTGCTCAGCTAAAATGCAGGTAGAGCACAGCCTGTGGTGCTGTTGGCTTTCTTCTGTTACCTTGAAAATATCTCAGGTCTTAAGGTGCACCATTGAAGATACCTCTTCTCTGACACATCTGTCAAAATACAATTTTATTATTATTTTTCTTTTTTACTCTTATTAAAGCAGCAACATAAGGAAAACAAATTTTGGCAACTGTGAAAGTAGGATTTCCCTCACAGGTAAAATCTGCCCCAGAGAAATTCCAAGCACTAAAACCATGTTAAGATTACTGTTTTGCATCAAAGGGGAGTATTTAGTGCTTTTAGGAATAAAACTGTATTCCAGAGATAGTTATATATCTTATAGATGAGGAACACCACTATTGTCACCAGCAGTGACAGTACAGTAGATTATCCTAAAAAACAGTTCTCCTAAAAAGTATTTATCAAATCCATATAACTTGAACTGTAATCAAAAGCACTGTTGTGACGCAACACAGTCATAACCCATCAGTAGGAGGCATGGTGTTTGTTAGAAACACTTGTTGGATTTAACAAGGACACCAGACGTGTCAGGGAACTCTTCTGCTGTTATTATGAAGTCGCCTTAACTTTGGCAATGAGCCCGCTATTTAGACTCCAAAAGTGGTGTCTAACAAGCCCTTAAATTTTACATTGCACTTCTCAAACACGGTGGTTAACAAGCCCTTAATTTTCACAGTACACTTCAATAAGCTCTCAACTCCCACAACAAACTTCTCAAAGGTTCTGCCTAACAAGCCACAACACATTTCCACAAGCCCCCCACTCCCAAAACAAACTTCAGCAGAGAGTACAGGGTGGAATATAATAGACACGCTTTGCCCAAGCAAAGCAAGGGGAGAGAGAAATAAAGAAAAGAAAGAAAGAAAAGAATATCTCTAGTCCTTAGATACCACATTGATGCTGCCACAGGGATGGTCTGGAGCTGGGGTAGTAAGGCACAGGCAGCAGCACACTTCAATTTGTGCACCAGTTTAGGGAATGCTAATCTGATGCTGACATCTCCTTGAATTTAGATAGCACTCTTTGAGTGAAGTGACCCTCTGAAGTTTTTTGCATATGTAAGAAACTGAAAAGGCAGAACATTTTAAAATTTAATAAGAATAGTGATATTTTCTAATTCTTATTTCTGAAAAAAATCAGGAATGGAATTAACAGATTTCAATTCTAATATAGTGTACTACATATTCACAACAGCTCCTTCTTAAAAAGAAAAAAAATGTGCTTCCATCCATTTATTTGATTTTACTGAAGTACATCCCACATTTACAAGTTGCAAACAGCTATGCTTTTATTCCTGCAACTGCTAGTAAAATCACACTTCTGGGGCTTACTGACATCAGTACTTGATTTTCTATAAAAACACACAAGGTCTTTATTTTTCCAGTATTACTCAAATGACAGAATCTCTTCTACAAGCCCTGTTAACCCTATATGCATTAATATTCTTCTGCATGTATATAGGCACACACATTTTAGGATGTATTCCTTACTTTTCATTGATATAATTTATTGGAAGAATGTCTATTTTACGCAAAGAGGATCCACTGATAAAAATATATTTTTGCAGTCATTCCCATCAAAGAAGCATGCCCACTGTTATGAAATACAGTCTTTGCAGAATACTTGCATGGGGCTGACATACTGGACACAGTTTCTATAGGAGGTCTATGTCTTTATGGAAAATGAGTTTTAGGGCATCTCAGATAAGATGAGAAACTATGTTTAGATGACTAAATCAGCTCCCTAGGTGGTTTCTAAGTGACATTAGACCCACTGATCATATTATTTGGATTTCCAGGTCACAAATTATTTTCTAAACACCAGCAAGCAATTAACAGTTGACAGAAATATATCCAAGTGTCCAGTAATAATCAAGCCTCCAAAAATCTTCACAAGACTGAGGATACTGTGTGGGCCTTATGGGAGGTCTGAGCAAGAGAGAGGGCAAAGAAAATAAAACCAGTCTCTTCTTTCTACCGGTTGCCAATTTGATAAATATCTCTTGGAGCTGGTGTTAGGTGTCAGGTGAAGTGTTTGAAGTGGGTGAAAAGTAATACATCATAAAAATAAAAATGAAACTCTCAGCATCTGACAAAAAATGCCTGCAGTGCAATACTTTCCAGTCATAACTGATTCTCTTAGTAGAGGAAGGAAATATACTGAAAGACTTTTAGCCCTTCACCTTGCTACAGAAAATAAAAATGGCTTCATTCATGATAGGAAAACACTGTCATATGAACTATAAATTTTCTCTCAAAAAAGTATAATTTTTAATGCAAAAGAAAGGCAGAAAGCAGCTGTTGGATTGTTTAGCATTCCAAACTGACTTGCCCACTTCAGAATGTCTGTTCTAAGTGAATATTTAGTAGTGCAGCTGGCATTGTTACTGATTGAAGAACTCCACTTATCACATTGAGCATCTTACTTTCCTGGAAAAATCTCTCACAGCTTCCTACTCAATTTATCCATCATCCGAGCTCAAATTTCACATTTGTTTATTTTTTTTTCTTTTTTGGCTTTTTTCTTTGGTTTTCCTTCCGTCCCTTGATCCCCTTCAATCCTGTTGCGTTCCCCCTTATAAGTTTCTTCTCCCTCTACTTTAGCTTCTCCCTCCCTGACCTTCTCCACCTTCCCTTTACTCTTCCTTCCCTTTAATTTTTAACAGGTCTGAATATTTACTTTCCAAACAACAAAAGAAGAAAAATAACCCAGGCATGGAAAACAGAATTAATTAAATTAAAACCATTAATTTATAGAAAACTTTCCAGTAGGAGTAACAATGTTCAGTGGTTTAAGGACTCAGACATAATTATTTGTGTGCAAACAACCTCATCGTTAGAACAAACTCTGAAGTAGTAGCTACTGTAACATGGACTTCAACGAAATGTGGTAATTTTTATGCATTTGAAAATAAGGTATTTTGCTTAACACTAAAGTAATAATGATGATGGAAGCAGGAAGACAGGTTATGTAAATTTCGAAGAGGCAGCAAAGTCTGGATTTTCAGAATATTATATAACTTTCTCCAAAAGGTTACTTTCCAAAGGGCATAAGAGAAAAATATTTGCTAAATCTGTGTCAGAATGGGTTTTTTCATGCTTAGTTAGTGGTGCATCATACTCTACTTGTTCTGCTGTGTTTACATGCCTAAGAGTTCCAGAATGCTGCTTTCTTTTTAGCCCAAATCACATTGGAAATATCATTTGTATTTATACCGAGCTTGTAAAAATAAGCAACTAAATAAAACTATTAGGAAGAGCCCTATCAGCAGTTACATGTGCATGTGGTACAGCATCCTGTACTTTAATCCTTTAATTTCAGATACAGGTTAACTCAATTTAAATAGTTTTTGTATGTCAACATTCCTGTCTCTTCACCAGATTCAGTAATAAGTCTTATATTATTAGAAATGTCATGTATTGATTCCTTAGTGAAGCAGAGACACAAATTGAACAATGTTCTCCACAGTAAACACACATGACACCTTCTAGGAAGAGAAATAAAGAAATAAAATTGTCATGCTAATTCCTTTTACCTTTATTTTTTTTCCTTTTCTTTTTATTAAACAGAGTATGCTTAGTTAGCTGTACACTCACCCCTCTTGCTTTATTTTGGAAATCTCCATATCATGCTATGCCTTAAGGCATTTTTCTTTTAACTTAAGTGTGAAAATAATAAAAGGAACAAAAATGCAGAGAGTTGCTAAGCTCTTACTGTTGCTGAAGATAATCCATGAGCAACCTCAAGACAAATATTTGGTAACTCAGCAAAAATACCTCCTTTTTTGCGTGATAATATATTATTTTAGTACAGTGCATTTTACTTCATCATTATTATTTCATAAATTGTAATAATATATTAAACAGGTAAATATAGAAAAAAAAAACAACTTTAATATTGAATGTATCCAAACCCCATTTATAAACATTAGCTAGAATATTGTATTTGAATGTCAAACAAGCAAACATTACTTTTACGAAGGAGGGGTAGCAAAAGCATTCTTTTCCCGATAGAAATCAGCAAAAATACTTCTGTGTCATCACCTACACTTCAGATGCAATTGCTAAATTGCTAAATTCCCCCAGATTCTTTACCAGGGACTTCAGGTACTTGCTGTGTTCAGCTTCTGTATTGCATTTTGTTCTGTATAATAGTGCAGTAACAGGCACAATAGAGCTTTGATTTTAGGAGTGTTTCTAGGAGCTACCTTTCAAATACTCTTAGTTATTATTAAAACCTTTTCAATCTTAATGCAGAAAAGATGCATTTGTCAACAGTCTACCCATCTTCCCAGATAATAGTTGTCTTTTCTGAAGTGGAATCATGGACTGTAAAAAGCAAGATCAATTACTATTTTGGTATGAATTATTTTAAGTAGATCCTGCTTTTCCTAAGCCTGCTGGCAGTACTTTTCATTTCCACAGGAACAATTTAATTTTAGTGGTAAGAGTTTATTTAGTGCAAATCCCAAATTTAAAGGATGGTTAGAATATATCAAATAATGAGAATGGAAATACAAAGAAAAATAAATGTGTGCAGCCTTCATGGATACCTTTTCTCTTTATTTACTTTTTTTGTTGTTTAATTTTGAATGTGAGGAAGTCTTTTCTGGATGCTTCACTTTATGAATCATCTTCATTGGAGAATTAACTTTTGTACTGTGGTGTGAAAAATAGGACTTCCTTTCAGACAAAAGTAGAATATTGGTTGCAAATTGTCTCTAAATTACACAGCTCTGTGGTCTTGAATACAGAATTCTAATCTAAAATCCATTCATTGTGTGAGTAGATCTGTTCTTTAATTGCTATAACAATATCAAATGCTGCACTTGCTTAGAGGCAGAAAATTCCATGGATGAAAGTGTATTTTATTTCAGGATGAGACTAGAATGCAAACAATTTAAAATCCTTATTTTATTGTATTACTGTGTTCTATTCTTATGTTTTGTTTTTCATTTTGACCAGGTTTGTCTGTGTACTTTCTGTAGTCGTCTTGAAAAAGCAACAGTGTAACAAAAGAAATAATTTTTTTGTACACATGGAGGAGAAATGTCCATTGCATTTTGTGAAGTTATTTGATATAGTAGTTTGAAACTGGAGAGTAGAATAATAAAACACAGTAATCAAAGTTTGCTTTTCAGCAGCTAATGAACTCAATAAATCAGAACCCTTCCCCATAATCTCAGAACCCAGGCAGTACTGCTGCCACTGACAGCCCACCTCAGGAGAAAATACTGCTGGTTGTTCTCCTGGGTGCTCCGCATCACAGGCTGTGACCTCCCCAGGGAATGGCAGCAGCCCCGTGTGGACAGTCCAGTTATGATCCTGGCTCAGGATGCTCAGCAGTCCTGAGGATGCTCAGGGAACAGAAATGTCTGCAGTGCAGGTAGGTGCTGGGTTGGAAGGGAGGCTCCAGAGGATACGGTGGCACTGGAGAGGCTCCCTCTGCCCAGGAAAAGCACTTCCTTGTCCATGTGCTCAGGCAGGGCAGCAACAGGGAGGTGCGGAGCACTTCTGGAGCACGCTTTGGTCTGCATGGTAGATGACAAAGCTTCCCTGGGGACACAAATCCAGACTAGCTTGGAGCAGGCTGCAGCACAGCTGTCCCTCAGCAGCAGTGTGCACAGCGGGGAGGGCAGAATACAGCTCTCAACCCACCTGTACACACCAGGGACACTGAAGTACCTGCTGCTCCAGCAACTAGAAATCTTGGCCATTTAACCCTTTGTGGGATCAGAAGTGAACTCTCAGCAGCATTTCCTTCTCTCCTAAAATTTCTTTCCTTCCAGAGCAATAAAAGCAGGAGTGAGACATCCAGAAGGGGCTGTGGATTGGAAGGAGTGGTATAAATTCAGCCCGCATTCTTCTGGAGGCCAGGCCGTAATTCTGACTGGCTCATCCATCTTCTTTTGTTTGTTGTTTTTTATTTTTTTCTCCAGCATCTCTGTGCTGACAGTTCAATTCCACCAGAAAGATCAAGGGACACTCAGTGTCACTGCACAGCAACATGACTCACAGGAGCCTGACCATATTTTGGCTTGCTGCCTGTCCTCACCTGGTCCTTGGGAAATCTCTCAGTCATATCTCACTGGCACAGCTCTCTCCTGCTGCATGCCATCAGTCCCAGCTCTGAACACGTGGAGAACCCAAGGAGCATGGCTGGCACAGGTCAGCCTGTACCACCCAGGGGCAGCAGGGCCTGGAGGTACCCGGGTGTGAACGCATCCTGCTCGGTATTGGCGTGGATGAGCAGGGCCCTGTGAGGGCTGGGATGAGGGCAGGGCAGCAGGGAGAGGAACGGGCAGAGCTAGAGCAGGGTGCAGGCCTTGCTGGCAGGGCCCTTCTGGAGGGCTGCTGCAGTGTGGGGTTTGAGGCAAAGAGAGGGAAAAAAGGCCGAAAATGGGATATGGCTCCCTGGAAAGTGCCCAGAGAAGCGGCCAATACTCCATCCCTGGCAGTGCTTGGGCCGAGGTTGGATGGAGGTTGGAGCTGCCTGGTCTGACGGAATGTGTCCCTGCCCATGGCAGAGAGGGTGAAATGAGTGATCTTTAAGGTACCTTCGAACACAAACCATGATTCTATGATTCTAAGTAGGAATAAAGAAGCCTGTACTGAAATTGTGCCTGCTGTGGACAGGTTCCTGTAGGTATTTATGATAACCAAAATAGATCTACATAAGTGTATATTTGAAGTCATGTACTACTGAAATGTAGCAATAAGCAACCTGGTTGTCTTCAGATCCTTTGACTAGTGGTTGCCCACACTGAATAGAACATGCTAAAATTGTGAACTAAAGCCCTTCAATACATAGCAAAATTCACTTTTACACTGTAACTTATTTTTCCAGAATAATTTCTTTTATAATAGGATTTATCTTCAGGGAAAAATGCATGAGCAAATAGCAGTTTTCTGATTAAATGACAGGTTAAAATAACTTGTCCTCTGTCACATTAGTACAGTGAAAACTGGAGGAAACTGTACAACTCAAGAGATTTTATAATTGTAAAATATGAGTGTATGTTTTAAAGATATAACTGCTGTGTAAGAAAAAAAAAAGTCACAGTTTTACTCACTTAAAAGATTAGTAAAAATTTTTACAAATGAAGAAAACAAACGGTCTGTTGAAAACGGCAGTCTCTCCTAATTGCCAGGAAAAAAATCAGTTTCTAATAATTGCTAGAATCTGACAGGACTTTTTTAGGCCTAGTTCTGTAACAGACTACTGTCAGAGACAGCCAGATAAGATAAGTGGACTCTAATTGGGCAAGATAGATAGGCACCTCCAAAAGGCAATTACAACATCCTAAAACTGACTTCTAAATTTGATCAGATGACTCATTCTTAAAGGTGCTTCCTTTGACCATAAATAAAAGCATGGACAAATAACATGGGTTTAGGGACATAACTATGAGACATTTCAAATCAGAAAAATTAGTCATGTCCTTAGACTGATATCATATGTGAAGTTTAGACTCTTAAAAAGAGAAAAATATGTATAATCTTAAGTGAGACACTTAGCTAGTAAAATGCTTTTGTTTATGTAACACTTGGAGTAGGTTAATTTTGACCTAAGAAATTTTTATCTGCTTACTCTCTACTCAAAATTTAAAGTATGTCACCTAATTCTCCTAGAAAAAAAAAATCCTTTGAGCAGATAAAAATTTATAGAGTTCACACATACACAAACATTCAGATGTATATCTCGATTTCCAGTGTTGCTTCTTCAATAGCCAGGGGAGGAAAGGATTTTGTTTGCACAAAGAGTCAAGTCTTCAGATCTGCTGTGGTTGCTTTGTACAGATTAGCACAGTAAACAGCCAGTAGAGAATATTGCCTGTGCAAAATCCTAAACTGGCACACAGATACCATGATTCCTGCAATTTCTTTTCAAATACTCTTAAGCCTCAGAGACGGTGGAATGAAATATCAAAGAGAAATTATTTTAAATCCCCATATTTTCAAATCGTAGATCAACCACTTCATTTGCATGAGCAGAGCAGGATTAATAATTTTTTTTATTTTTAATTTAGAATAGGAATCTGCAACCTCTGGGATCCTGATCTGACACCTAGATTTGTAAACCATAATAGGTACCTATCATTCATCTTTCTGTCCCAGCTTTACCGTCCTGAAATTGTGAACTAAATAGAATTAATCAGAAAATTAGGAAAGAAAATTTGTACTGGGCCAATATTAGTATGCTTTGTTTTATTCTGTTTATTGAAATATTGGCATCTTCTATATAATATTCTTCTGAAATTTATAAATCAGTGCTTACCCTTAAGACAAGCAAAACAGCTAAAATGTAATTTCTTTGATTTCAAAGTGTTTTTATGTAAGGCTTCTCATTGTCCAGATG
>VZRO01003782.1:62837-102067 GCA_013397915.1 Daphoenositta chrysoptera
ATTTTTTCTAAAATTTTTATTATATTGTCATGAGTGTTTCCTTTTGATTATTTTATAGATTTTTTTTCTTTTAAGAAAATTGTCTACTTAAAGTTATTATTAACTCTAATTCTTATTAATTATTATTAATTATTAATTACTATCAATTTGTATTATTATTACTCTTAAGGTTCAATTCCTAACCTACAGCCAAGTTCTGTCATTGAAGCAATTAACTGGATATGTTAATTACAGGAATGTATCCCTGTGCTGATTTAATCTGAGACAGAGTTAGCTTTCTTATTAGTAGCTGGTACGGTGCTGTGTTTTGGATTTAGNTACACAAACATTCAGATGTATATCTCGATTTCCAGTGTTGCTTCTTCAATAGCCAGGGGAGGAAAGGATTTTGTTTGCACAAAGAGTCAAGTCTTCAGATCTGCTGTGGTTGCTTTGTACAGATTAGCACAGTAAACAGCCAGTAGAGAATATTCCCTGTGCAAAATCCTAAACTGGCACACAGATACCATGATTCCTGCAATTTCTTTTCAAATACTCTTAAGCCTCAGAGACGGTGGAATGAAATATCAAAGAGAAATTATTTTAAATCCCCATATTTTCAAATCGTAGATCAACCACTTCATTTGCATGAGCAGAGCAGGATTAATAATTTTTTTTATTTTTAATTTAGAATAGGAATCTGCAACCTCTGGGATCCTGATCTGACACCTAGATTTGTAAACCATAATAGGTACCTATCATTCATCTTTCTGTCCCAGCTTTACCGTCCTGAAATTGTGAACTAAATAGAATTAATCAGAAAATTAGGAAAGAAAATTTTTACTGGGCCAATATTAGTATGATTTGTTTTATTCTGTTTATTGAAATATTGGCATCTTCTATATAATATTCTTCTGAAATTTATAAATCAGTGCTTACCATTAAGACAAGCAAAACAGCTAAAATGTAATTTCTTTGATTTCAAAGTGTTTTTATGTAAGGCTTCTCATTGTCCAGATGTTCATCTGTTTTTAACCTTACTGGCTTTTATTCAATTCCAAATCAAGATTATCCATTCCACTTAAACATTTACCTAAAAACTTATGCTGATTTCTTAATATTCTGTTTGCTTGTGTATTTGTTGCTGGGGGAGGGGCAGGTTGGTTTGGTTTGCTTTATTTGCTTCTATCTAATACTTTTTATTTCAGTGATCTTCTTTCAGGTGAAAAATAGCAAAAAAAAGAATTCAAGGATAGTGCTTTTCAATAATGCCTGTAGCCTCTTGTGCAAACACTCTAAAAAAGCAATTATTGAAATAATTGAGATTTCATTATATTTTAACATGTATTTTTTCTAAAATTTTTATTATATTGTCATGAGTGTTTCCTTTTGATTATTTTATAGATTTTTTTTCTTTTAAGAAAATTGTCTACTTAAAGTTATTATTAACTCTAATTATTATTAATTATTATTAATTATTAATTACTATCAATTTGTATTATTATTACTCTTAAGGTTCAATTCCTAACCTACAGCCAAGTTCTGTCATTGAAGCAATTAACTGGATATGTTAATTACAGGAATGTATCCCTGTGCTGATTTAATCTGAGACAGAGTTAGCTTTCTTATTAGTAGCTGGTACGGTGCTGTGTTTTGGATTTAGGGTGAGAATGTTGATAACATGCTGCTGTTACAGTTGTTGCTGAGCAGTCAAGGACTCATCAGCTTCTCATAGTGTCCTACCATCAATGAGTCTGAAAGGCACAAGAAGCTGGGAGGTGACACAGCCAGGACAGCTGACCCAAACTGGCCAAAGGGATATTCCGTACCAAATGGCATCATGCTCAGTATAACAACTGTGGAGAAGCTGGCTGGGCTTTGGTCATTGGGTGATAAGCTGATGCAATGTGCATCACTTGTTCTATATATTCAAATTCTGTTATTACTGTTGTTGTTGTTGTTATTATTAATACTAATACTAATATTACTAAGTTTACTAATAATACTGTTGATATTGTTGCTGGTTTTTTTATTATTTTCCTTTCTTTTTCTGTCCAATTAAACTCCCTATATATCAAGCCATGGATTTTAGGGTTTTTTTTCTGATTGTTTCCCCCATTCCACTGTGAGCAGGGAGTGAGGGAGCAGCTGTGTGTTTAGCTGCCTGCTGGGTTAAACCACAATAATCGGAGGAGGGTTAAGCAGTGGGGAGATGTAGGCAGGAAATTAGTTGAAGCCTCATAGCTCTATTGTGATATTTCAGGTGTTCTCTCAGGTGCTTGACAGAATTGAATCTGCGTCTCTGTACTTCTGTGCAGTGTGTTTGAAGGAAGCCTTGCACGACTATGAGGAGGAATTCTCATGAAGATGCAAAATTAATATGTAGAGTTTCAGATGGACAAACCTCATTTCACAGGTTGTCTCTTTTCTCCTGAACAATTTATTAGACAACATTAGTGCCCTGATGACCAAACAGTGTTCTTTGTTGCTTGTTTCTTCTGCAGGCACTAGAAGTATTTACTTCATTCCAGAAGCAGCTGCAGAGCCAAAGGAAAAAAAAAAAAAAATCAAACAAAACAACAAAAAATAAAACCTCTCTATGTTAAATCTCTCAGAAGAGTTAGCTAGGAGTAAAATTCCTGCAGATGGCCCTATTAGATCTATGCATACAGAGTTAAATGACTTACTGTATGTCTTCATCTCATTTCTAGCCCTGTAGACCTCCCCTCTGACCCTTTTCTTTTAAAGCTGAAGGCATCGCTTCTGCTCTAGCTGTAATTGATCCTCTCAGTGATCATCTCAGTGGGTAATTGGTTTTGCAAGCACTCACAAATACATAGGGATTACACTGAGGGGAAAGTCCTGCTTGAAAAACTTAATTTCCTTTATGGCAAGGTTACTTGGCTGATCAAGGGAAGCCAGATGATCTAATTTATTTTGGATTTCAGTAAAGCTTTTGATAATGTCTCTCCCAGTCTTCCTTCTGGACAAAATGTCCAGCATACAGCTGAATAAACACATCATGTGATGGGTGAGAACCTGGTCACAGGTCAGGCACAAAGGATTATAGTAAATTAAGTTACAACAGGCTGGTGACCAGTCACTCCCAGGGTCCTGTAGGGCTCCATTTTAGGGCTAGTTCTCTTCAATGTCTTCAGAAATTACTTGGATGCAGTACTTGAAGGCATACTAATTAAGTTTGCTAACGACACTAAATTGGGAGGAGTTGTAGACTCCTTTGAAGGCAGAGAGGCCCTGCAGAGAGATCTTGACAAATCAGAGGGCTGGGCAATCATGAACAACATGAAGGTTAACAAGAGCAAGTGCTGGGTTCTGGTTCTATGATCATGGTTACGAGCACTCTGTCCTCATCCATGCCAATGTGCCTGTATTGATGCAAGAGAGAACTTGTTATTCCAGAGAGAAATATCTTTTAAGTTATGTGTATGTTAATATGCTGGGTCTTAGTCGGTGCCCAAGTCCTATAAATGCCTTAGTAGAGTACTTTTAAATGTTAAGTGCAGTTGCTGGCAGACAAAATTCTATTTTCCTTATTAATAAACATCTCAGGGAGTTGTTTTTCATCCTGGAAAATAAAATCAGAAAATAATGTGCTATCCAATAGCTGTCAGCTGTTTATGGACATAGTTTTCTAGTGCATTTTGAGTCATAAACTAAGAAAGTACCTATCCAGAATTTTTGTGTGGGAAAACAGGGAGTCTATATGATATTTTTATATTAGGCTTATAACCAGAAAGAATCTTTTTGCAACCGAGAGCAACAAAATGTATAAATATTCTAATTAGAGATCTAAGTTTAGGATAGCTATCTTGACAGTACAGATGTGTGACTGAGTCATTTTAAACTCTAAGTGTTCATTGCTGTTAAATCTATGCACTCATTCCTACTTCCATAACTAATCAAGTTGACATTTCATGTTTGAGACATGCAGATTTGAAGTCTATCTGCTGACTCCTTTAAAAGTGTAATAGTTGTGTGATTAAACATTTCAGTGGGATAAAAGATGTTCATGCTCTATGCCATGTTATCAGAACTTAAATGAATGATCACTTAACAAGTACAGTAAGAATGCAGAGTTAAAATGCAGGATTTTTTTAACATCTGCATACAGTATTGAAAGAAATAATAAAAATTAAAAGCTTGAAATAAAGCTTTTTAGATAATAAAGTAATTCAGATATGATAAAACACCATAATAGTTTTGTTTCATTCCCACTGAGCTAGCATACAATATCATAATGGAATAGAATAATACCTGGTTAAAGAGCTTGATAGACCTTGTGTGTCAGATATAGTTTCGAATCTTGAAGTGTAATCTATTCATCCAACGCATCACTATTTTTGCTCTTTTATGGTTTAACTGAGAAAGCAGAGGGGATCCTGACTACTGCTAGAGTTGTTCCATCTAAAAATTGCAGTACTAGGTATTTTTCAAGTCAATAGTGATCTTGTTAAAAGTTCTATGTCTTGGATATGAGCAGAAAAATCTTAGCATGACTGACTTAGCTAACAAATCTGAGGAGAAATTTTCTTGATTCATGGATAACATACAGCACACTGATGCTTTTCATTATAGATTTTATTCTGAAACTGAATTAAAGACAGTAGTCCCTTAACTTGGTAATGGTTCATTGAAATGACTGTCCACCAAAATACAGATACAATGTCCAAGTCCTGGTTCTGTTGCTATTAAATTCTAACTCCAAATGGATGATTCTGCTTTTAAGGCTATAAATTGCATGCTTTTTTCACAGGAGAATTTGCAGGTAGAGTAGGCATAAATGAATATAAATATTGTAAACCAAAATACTCTCCTTAAGAACTGTAAATGTGTTTCAATTTCAATAAATAATACAAGTGTTACTATATAAAAGCTACATTATTTTATATGAGAAAACTAAGAAACAAGACCCCTCAGAAACCTCTGCTTTGAATTTTGATAAATTACAATTTTTGATTATGTTATATTGCATGTATAGTATATTATATTGAATATAGGTAAGACCTTCCTTCTTCTTTCCTTCATTCACCTGTTGTTCAAACCAGGAAGATGACATGACTGGTGTATTTTTTTCAAACATCCTGTATATGCATCAAATAGAAAGTTTAAAATAACCAACTAGGAAATTTCTTGCATTCAACCTGCTTTATATCTAGGTGCTCCAGGTACAAAATTCTGTTTGGCAATAGATGAAACAGAAGATGGTGACATGGTAAAATATGTCTGAACAGCTGTATGAACAGCCTGTAGCAATGTAATACTGAGATGCCAGCTTCATTCAGACCTGTGACTATGTCAGCTGCACCTTTAGTCTCTTATAAGGCTGCTTCATGTCCCTGTACAAATATCTAAAGATGAGCATAGAGCTTTCTGATACAGTTAATGCTAACATGCACTTGAAACCTTACGGAAAATAACACAAACCTCATTTTTGTAATTATCTGTAAAAGCATGTTAGAAAACATAAAAATATCCCCAAGTGAAGTCTTCAATAAGGAAGAGAATATCATTAATATCACATTACTCCTGGAATAGAAACCCTGTCTTTAAAATCATCCTTCTGGTTGAGAACTGGCAACACTGCCAGATGGGTGTGACTCTTCCCAAATCTAAAACACTCAATCCTAGACTCAGAGGGGAAATACAAACATGAGCATGACAGCAAAGGAAGGGGAATTTAATAGGAAGTATGTATGGAACTGCTTTAATTGCTTATTATTAGTATTTTCCAAAATACTATTACTTTATTTACGTTTTTTCCTGTAAAAAATAAAATCTGAATTAACAATAATTTCTTGATTTGACTGACCTGATTTTTATCACTTGTAATTGCTAGCTTGTCTTTTTTTAACTTTTGTTTTTATCCACTAAAAGTTTCCAGTGTTGCAAATAGACATCATATATTACATGGTCTAGGACATGTTCTACCTGCCTACTTCATCATACCTTCTGTTGTATAGGTAAATTAAGTGAAACAAGATACATAGTCACTGATCTCATACAGGAATGTACACGTGATACATACAGTCCTATATTCCATGGATTCTGCACCTAAAATGTGACAAAAATCCCATTCCACAACATCCCTGACCTTTGACAGGAAGCAGTTCTGCAAACACAGTCTTTACAGGTGATTCATAATATATACTGAATATATATAGTTAGTTTTCAATTATACTCCTCTTACAAACAAAGAACAGTTCCTCATTCCTCCCCACAACATTCCCTTCTGTGCGTCACTCAATCCTTAGACTTGTACGGTGTAAAACTGAACACTGAATTATCAAAATAGTTAAGGAAATTAATTCCTAAAATGGATTTAGTCAACCTGTATTATCTATAGCAATCATCTTTGTCTCGCCTTCCCCTTTCACTAATGCCACCAAAGAACACTGTCATGCCATCCATTTCCACAAACAGCTGTTGTAGCCTCTGAAATACCCTGACAGAAAATATGCCAGATGGCAATCATAGAGTTAGCAGAACTGCCAAACAATGTACAAAAAAGAAACAATTTTGAACTCTTCTTCTCTGGAGGGCTCTGTTAAATATGTGAATTAAATATCAAAAGGATAAAATAAAATGGTGATATCATTCTGGGTAAAAGTTGACTCTAGGACAAATTCTGAACAGTATATGTGTTAAACTGCACACCTCCACATGTACACACATACACCCACATCCCCACGCACTGACACTTATGAAAGTTACTGACATGTATTCCTATATCATCTAAGATGTGCTCTTTTTTTTTTGTATATGATAATATGGGTAATATATAAAGGTGCACTTTTAAAAATTTTGAAGAGTCTTTTAAATCATCATATTTTAAATCACTTGTGATTATTTTTTTTCCTTTCTAAGTCTCTGTGTCATGGCTATGCCACCTTTAGGATGTCACTCTCCCAACTTTTATTAATTACTTCTCATTTGAATTCTAATGAATTTTCAAAAAGGAACATACTAGTTTAATCACAGATGTGGATAGTATGTTCCTTATGACTTCTAGAGCACAGTGTCTGGACTTTGACAGAGAGACTCGGTACTGATTTTATCAAGCTATATAGTGATGAAAACAAAGAAGACCTCATAGGCCTATTCTTGGTGACGTTGATGCTAACTCATAAAATCAATTCCTTTCAAACTAAAAAAATTGCTAGACCGTATTCATAACTTTTCTCTACAAAGGGCTTTGATTCATTTAGTTTTATGGTGTGATTTTCATTACTGTTAAGTACAGTTAGCCCTTGTGGGTAAATGAAGATGGAAAATGCAGAATACAAAACAGATTTGTCATACTTTGAAGATGTGAAAGCAATAATCCTATTTAATTTAAAAATATATTGGTCTGGACTGAAGCTTTCTCTATACATTTGGTGGTCATTGAGCTTGTGGACATTTCTCTGTTTTTGCTAAATACCTTTATATATAATAATATGTTTTAAATAGTTGTATGGCTACTCCTCTTTCAGGAGTAAACTAAATGAGGGAACAAAGAGAATATCCTAGGGCCTGCCTTACCCATAGAAACCCCTAGCACCTGACAGGTAGGTAGATTGGAATGGATGAAGTAAATTTTTATAACCTACAAAGAGATGGCAGATTGACTTCTCATAACTGCCCCATTACAGTGACTTTATTGCTGGACATGGGTTAGGTTTTACTGCTCTTGAATGATTTATAGCAAGGAACAACCTTTAGCACAGGAAGTCTTACACATGACTTTTGTTTTCAGCAAGAGAATTTAGGTGAAGTTAAAGTTTATATAGCTGAATCTGACACTGAACTGAAAAAAAAAGAAAAAGTAAAGAAAAAAAATAAAGAAACAAATACAAAATATTCACCCTGTGTTATTTTGGAAAGGCCCTTCAAAATAAACATAGGAAATTCTTGAGCAGGTTGTCTTCCTCTGGACAATCAGATGAGGTATCATGAAGTACATAAGATATGGAGATGGAAATTAAAAACCCGCATGAAGTTTAGAGGTCACTCTGGTATTTTCATGTTCAAGATACTCTAAAAGGCTCTCTAAAACCTTAATAAATCAGAATTAAATACTAAAGTATTATCATGCTTTAATATAAATTAACTGCATGCTCTTAACCATAATAAATCTTTGCAGAGACTATTATTATTTATTATATAAATAATATCAATATATAATATTTTTGTGCAAACACAGTTAAACCAGCATTCTTTCATCTATACTAAACTTACTATTACTCTGGAGGGTTTTAAAAAATATCAGTGACTGCTATTTTTGAGTTTATATCTGGTCCTTCGAACCATCTCCATGTGTTTTTTCTAATTATTCTTCCATTAGATTCAACTGCAAAAAGAACTCTATACTTCTTAATTTCATGAAGACCCTAAGTGTAATATATCTTTCTGTCTAGAAATAAAAATCTTTTTGGTTATCTCCAAGATGGAATAAGAACCTTAGTCAATATCAATGATGAATAAATAATCTGAACATTTACTTTGTTTATCACTGATGTTCTCCAGTGATACTTAAATGCCACTGAAGTATGTGGCTAAGAAACAACTTTCTATGAGCATAATCATCCACAAATAGCTAAATAGATGACTCTGCATTGCTGAATAAATAAAACTCCCTTTTCCTGTCCAACTAATCATGTTTGAGTACTGAAAGACCATTAACACAAAATGCTATCCAAATTATTACAAATTTACCAATCTCTCATTTGCAGTTTCACTCAACTTCTGGACTTTCCAAACTGGAGCTCAGAAGACTTGAGGCACATCTGTACTGACACAGAAAACAGAGCAAGGAACTAATCCTCATACTATTGCTAGTTACATATAATTATGTTCCCTTCCTCTATTTTGGACAAACATAAAGAGGTTTGTCTGAGTTGGGATGTAGGAACTGTTATGGGGGTTGGTCACTCTACAGACTGCTTCCCAACAGTAAAATGGCCAAGATGGCTCCAGTTTCAACTGCTTGTATCCTACCTCTTACTTCAACAGAATCCAGAACCCTTCAACTAGACAAGCTGTACTCTCACACCTCAATCAGTCCATATACCCACATCTCTCTCTCTTTCCATCCTGTAAAATGGAGTCTGAAGTTCTTCATTTATAGAAACCAAAGTGTTTGGGCTGCAAGAGAAAACAAAACAAAAACGACACCAAGAAGATAGCCTTCTCTTAGCTTCACAAAGACTTGTGTCTCTCCCTCTCTTTTGTTTACCAGCATATACACAGTCTCCATTCCTTCTTCTCTCTTCTTATTTTGGATGTATTCACATTGGAAATGAAAATTCTGCTGAACTGAAGCCAAAGTTTTCATTTTAAAAGTAAAGGGGAAAAAAAAAAAGAACATCCTACCACCCCAAAACCCCCAAACCAACACCAAACCCAAACAATCTTCAAAAACTACTAAACCAATATCCTTTAAATAGAATGGCAATTTTTTTCCATTTCTCAAAGATATGTATTTAAAGTTAATGTCTTAGTATTGAAGGGAGAGATAATTCAGTCCAATTTACTGCTTGAGTCAGGACCAACAAAGTAAGATCAATCTTCATTCAGCCAAAGTAGGAATAACTCCAAGGGTGGAGATTGCACAGCCTGGGTTTTGAGGTGCTCCTCCAAGAAAACTTTGACTTTTTTCTTATAATCACACATCAGGTAGCTGAAAACCACAATTAAAACCCCCTTGGCTTTCTATTCCCTACTCTCAACAAACCAAGACAAAAGTCAGTAATGGCTACGGGATTTTTTCATTGTAGGAACTACCTCCAATTGAAGTAAAACAGGCAGAGGCCTTTAAATGAATGTACTGCATTATTTGATTGAAATTTGCGAGGAAAGTTGTGAAAAACATTCACACAAGCCCAAGACCTCTTTTGCTCGACTGATAGTTCTCTATGTAATTTAAATGTCATTTGAATAGTTTACACTGTCAGTACGATGAAAATAAATCCCAGTGTAAATGATAATATTTCATATTTTCATCTTAACTTACCTCAGGTGATTGAAGAAGCTAGTAGGCATTCTAAAATGAGATCAATATTCGTCACATTGTCAGAAGGCCCTGCAGAATTATGAAGAACTACATCTTCTTAGTGAAAATTTTTATTCTTTATGATGGCTAGCACTGTTCTATCAAAAAACTAGTAACTCCAGTTAGTCCAATTTGGAGTGAATAAAACCACAGAAGTATTGCTTGGTGGATTAATTCATCTTTTTGTGGTATTTCCATCTTTCCAATATGTCCTTTATTATTGTCTTTAAGAAGATTTTTTTCTGCTAGGGAAATCCTATAGGTACAGACACTTAGAAAGCTTGCAGTACTAGCCGGGCCGTTAGAAGAAAGAGGTTTGTTTTTTTTTAACAATTAAGCATTTGCCTATAAAATGTCACTGTGGAAGACTATACTTTTAAACAATGGATTTCTTAAAATTCAAAAGTAGATGTTGCCTTGCTTTTTGCACATGAAAAAGAAGGAAATTTTCATACTGAGTTTAAGATCTTTTGCTACACATCACTCCAATTTATAATGCTTAAATGAGCATGACAGGGAAAAAAGACCAAGAATGTACATGCACAATTGTATTTTAAGAGTTTCCTCTTCTGTCAGTAGCTTTGATTACTTTTTAGAGTCTTCGCAGCGACCACCACATATTTCCTGTGAATATAAATGATGAGGACTGATTGACACTGACTGCTACCAAATTAGCATTTCCATGGCAGCCAACATCAATTACCATCAGTGATGGGATGCTCATCTAGGAGAATCTGAACAACATTGCAATATAAACCAAATCATTTAGGTTACAGCAAATGCAAAAGAAACATTAGCAAATAGAGGGTGGGGAGGAGGGGGAAGGAAGAAAAAAACTAATGGCATTATCACTACAAGCCGTATATTTTCTGCTATAAACAAGAATGAGTATCATTAGAAATTAACAAAACATGAGATTTTTGTTCTTTTTATTTTCACCAATATCTATTGTAAGTGTAATTCTTTATGGCATAAAAAAATTGGCTTCCAGAAATATTTATGAGAAGAATTGGGTTTTTTTCAAAGACATGTGTTCAGGTTTTCTTCTTATCAGTCTCTTAAATTTTGAATTTCTGATAGGTCTAAGAGATACAGGAAACTTGAGTAGACTCAACATCTTCATTTTCTTTGAAACATATGTATCTGATGAGCATATTGTTGAGATGTTGGGAGGTTTTTATCTGCTTCTCTAACTTATTACTAGTCTAATCTGCTACTATTCCATAAGCTTTCAGTTAAGATTTGCATACAACATTTGAAATTAGGTAAAGACCTGAGCTACCATTTTCCTTTGAAAACAAAGGACACCAGGGGATCCAGGTTGAACAAGTGATGGAAGAAACTCTACTAGATTTCTATTCAGATATGAGTCTAGGATTCCAAAATGTGGACACAGTTAATTTTTGAGACAGCCAAAATGGGGAAGTTCAAACTCATAACCAGTGTTAGGTAAAATGGTTTCATGTTCAGATGAAAAGGTTGGAGAAGGAGAAAGTAGGCAAAAAGATTTATTTTCTTTTCAGTTATATTTTCAAATTTTTTTCCTTCCGTTTTTTTAAACATACTTTTGAGACATAGCTGAATTAAAGTACCTGTTTAAAAGAAACCTGCCTACAGTATTCAAAGTCATTAAGAAAGGATTACTAGTTACAGCTAGGTATAACTAAATTAGAATGGAAGTTTGGATGGGACTACTGAGAATTTTAACAGAAAGGCAGAATTTTCTTGGGCTCAAGAAAGCTCATGTGTCTGCAACCTCAGTGACCCCAAAACCTTCATATCTTTGTTTGAACTCCAGCCAAGACAATGGTTTTGTGACCTAGCTATGACTTTGTGTGTTGTGGTAATATTAGATAATATGGTTATTAGGATTGAATGTTTTTCAGTTGGCCAGAAACAAACCCAGTTTATCACTTTATTTCCCTAGATGTTGAGTTACCTGAATTATTTTTGATTTTTCAGGCATAGAAATAAGACCTTGTTCAGTTAATACTGAAATATGAGTCTTTATTTGTTGTATTTTCCAGCCTTACAGGAAACCCATAAACTGTGGGCTCTCTCCCCTATTCAGTGTTTGTAACTTGAAAGACTGGTATCAAGATATAAATATCTATAAAACTGTGCGTAAGTTTCCCTCAGCTATGATTGCAATTTGAAATATGCCAAAATATAACTGATGTTGATAGTTTATATCCTGTAGGTTAATGTCAAGGAGTTTAGTGAAGCTACATCATTATTCTGTGTTGAATCTCAGAGAATACGGGATCTGAAGGGAATACATTAATCTCTACTGTCTATAAACCCAAGCAGGTTCATAAACATGCACATGTACATATTCACTTAGTTGCTGGGGGGAATCAGAAGGGGAGATATTCTCCTTGACAGTATCTATAATACTAAATAAAAAAGTGCCAGGAGCCTGTGCCTATCCCCAAGGCAGTCCATCAGTTTATACTCACAGAGTTTAGACTTAATCTCATATACTGGAAATTGTTATGGCTGAATATCGTCATCTTGCAAAAATCCACTTGGAAAAGTATACAGATAAGAACTAGGGAATTAATTAAAAATTAAGTTCTATGTAATTCATATAAGTAGCACCTTTTCTAGGTTTATTTCTTATGTGAATCCCATGACAATTTCTATAAAGAAGAGTTTGCATCTTCCTTGAACAACAGAACAGATAACCTGATAAATAGATACTGACTGAATTTCCCATTTACCCAAACATGCCGATGGTTCTTAATCTAATTGTAGTGCAAAATCTAATCGATTCACAAACAATCAAAGCTCTTTATTGTGTTCCCATTTCATACTGTTCCCTATGTTGTATCTTTATTGAAATAATACTATGATAAGGAAACAGAAGGGTACTAAGTGTGGGAAAGTTGATGTGTCCCTACACACTTCTTATTCAAAGTAATTGTGAGCTTCTTACTTCTGAAAGATTCGCTTCCTGTAAATTAATACTGCTTCAGAATTGATTGCGGCATTACATAGATTACATCTGACACGTTTGGAAAGCTTGCTTGTGCCCCAGGCATCCCTATATGTGCCTGCAATCTTGACAGTATGAGTTATGTGGGTAAATATTTACATACATTCTGCAAAATGTGCTGAGGGGCAAATCAAAAGGCAGAGTTTTCTCTGCTGGAAGTGCAGGAGAATTCGCTGCAGAGAAGCAGTTGCACTCATCAGGCACAGCTTGCTTAATGTTGAAGGAACTTCTCTCTCTGTCCATCCTGTGTACATTTTCTTGCAGGACTCTGACCCTTTTTTAACATCTTACTGTCTCTGCATTTTTGCTATGTATAAAATGTTATGCATATGTTGACAGAAATTCCTTGCTTCCTTATTTTTTAATACTGTAGGTCAAGACCAAACTCCTGTAAAGTCCCCTGGTTTTACCCTTGAAGATTCAATTTCTTTCAATATACTTGCCCTTTCAGGAATACCTATTACAGTATATTCCTTCTTACTTGCAATATGTGGGATTAAAGAGTTGTGGTTTATTGGGGTTTTTTTTTTTTTTTTTTTTTTGGGGTGGTTGTTGTTGTTGTTTTGGGGGTTTTTGTTTTTTTTTTTTGTTTGTTTGGTTTTTTTTTGATTGTTTGGGTGGGTTTTCCAGCTTTTTAAAATACTTCTTTCTTTCAAGACTCAATTAACTCTTAAAATTTGATTTTCAGTTTTCCCTTTCCCTCTCCCACTCATATCCTGTAGAAAAATAATGCAGTTGGAACTTACATGTCTCTATGAATGTATTTGGTCTACGAGATATTTTTTTCTAACTTTGAGGTGTTTTTTTTGCACTACAAAAATATTTGTTTCTTTATATATTAACATAATTAGTCATAGTTCAGTTAAATAATACATTACTAGAATTCTTAGTTTGGACCTACAAACACTTATGCTGTAGAAAAATGAAGAATGCTAATTTACTCAACTGTGTTTATGCAATTATTAAAGATTAATTTAAAATCTTTAGGATTTTTGCTGTTTATAATTTTATTTTCAATAGGATTACATCAGGTTGATGGAAGCAACAGTAAAGACAAGATAGCTGGACATCTATAGATGAGAGGATTCACAATTATATAGCATTAAAAATGTAAATTAGGTGGAATTCAAAGTATGTGTGTTAGATGAGACAAAAAACTAGCTTGCTGTCAAATACCCACTAACCTTGTTATAATGAGAAGATGTCCTGCTCTCATGGAGTCTCTGAGAAATCATTTGCTGGGCTTAGTTATGCCTGGTTTCATCTTGGAAAATCTTTGCTTAAAAAATTTAGACGTAATTCAAAATTTATAGAATTATAAAAATAAGCAAAATAACTAAGAAAATATCTATCAGATTAATAATTCAGAACAAATAAAATAATTTGGATTAGTTTCTGATTTAGACCAGACAAATATAAGTGAATTACTAGAGAATCAGGAATTTTTGCTAGCCCTGTAAGATTACTCACAGACATACACTGCTTTGACTTGACTTATACCTAAGGGGATGAAAGTCACATCTGTTCTTGAAGCTTTGTCACTGCTTCAGAGAAGAAGGAAATTCCTCATAATCAGCATGCTCTCAGAGGTCTGTGCTAACACAGTCTGGTGGTGGCTTCTAAAACAAAGCTTTGCTCTTATGCCCAGGCAAAAGAAATTTGGTCTGTCTATTCAAGTACAAGTAAAGATACCCAATATAATTTTGCTTAGTACCAAATATCTGCATGAAACGTAAAGTGAAAACATTAAAAACATTAAAACATTAAAGTGAAACATTATATTCATAAAGTCAAATTGAATAAGTTGATATTCTCTGCTGACCTTGATTTCCATGACTGTATCACTGATAAAAAAAAGAGTATAAGGAATGAAACAATAACCTGTTTCAAACATTAAGCCCAGTTAAGACAGACTACCTTACATCTCTATTAATAAAGCTAGTCCTGTGTAAAGGACACAGGAAAAAAAAAAAAAAATTCTCTGGACATAACCACTTGGATGTTCCAAAATGGAGCCAAGAGACAAACCAACAGTTTAAGACAGTGGGAAGCTGGAGTCCACTGTCTAGACATGCTTTTTTGGATATAAGTCAAAATCTGGGAATTGATAACGTATTGCTGGATTGGATAGTAAAAGTCAGTTGGATGTTAACACGAATGAGGTTAGCTAGGTAAAGTAAAATAATTTACTTAAACAACAATCCATTGCCTATGAATGTTAATTCTAGAGAGAGGATTTAGTTGTTTAAAGGCTGATTGGAAAAGCTGCACAGGAATGTAGTAGGATAATATAACCCATTAACATAGCTGTCCAGATGGCTGAACTTTTGTTTCAGTACCATGAACTGTGAAACTCAAGTTCAGTAGCAGACATAGATGCCAGTAAATTAGAACTCACAAGAGAGCATACGTCTTGAGGCAAGAGCTTTCAGTTTCCATCTCCTATGTATATTTCCAGTTTGACATACAATATGTGATTTGGGGCTAACATTTTTGGCATTTCAGTCCAGTGAAGGGCTAAGAGAGAACTGGGAAATAATTGTACAAAGTGATCTTGACTCAAATTCCTATTAACAGCAAATCAGAAAAATGGGGGGCTTGTGACAGAAAGAAATTATACTATTCTTCCATGTGAGCATTTTCCAACTCACAGTAAGCAATCATTGAAGCCTACTGTGTTCACTATTATGAAAACCATTTATGCATAGTTAGAACTCCTATGTAAAATTGACCAAATAATGAAATGAAAGCTGTTCTGAGTAACTCTTTGCTTTACTCTAAAAAAAGCAGTTAATTGCTTCCGGATATATTAGAGTTTATTGGTATTGTACAGATGTGTATAATCACTGCTTTCCCCTGTTTGAATAGCAGCCATCTGTTTGTCTTTGAATGATTGCGGCATTTAATAAATACATTTCTGTTTGTATCTGACAAGTATTCACTCTTTCCCTGCCAGTGGAGGCAGGATGGCAAGAACAAAATGAGATTCATCTCTTAATATCAACTAATGTTTATAAGTATTGTAACTGGCTGTCCTGATTTTGATGAGGTAGAGTTAGTTTTCTTCAGAGTAGCTTATACAGGATGATGTTTTGGATTTCTGCTGAAAACAATGTTGATGATACCCCGATGTTTCAGCAGCTGCTGAGCAGTGCTTACACAGCATCAAGGCCTTTTCTGCTTCTTCTCATGCTGTCTCACTAGCAAGTAGGATAAGGCTGCATAAGAACTTAGGCAGGGGAGAGAACTGGGACTGCTGACCCCAACCGACCAGAGGGGTATTCCACATATATGACATCGTACTCAGCAATAAAGACTGGGAGAAAAAGGAGGATGGGGTTAGCATTAGCAGTTGTGGCCTTTATCTGCCCAAATAGCTGATATAGATGATGAAACCCTGCTTTCCTGGAGAAAACTGCACACCTGCCAGCTGAGAGCAGAACCGAATTAATTCCTCTTTTTGCTTTGCTGGTATGTACAACTTTGTCTTTCTCTATTAAACCATCTCTATCTCAACCCACGTTTTTGCACTTTTACCCTTATAAATATTTTCCCCATCCTTCTGTAAGGCAGTGAGTGAATGGCTGTGTGTTGTTTACCTGCCTATGAGGCTAAACTATGACAACACTGACTACAACCAATACAATATTTTTTGAAAGAGCTCCTATGATTCGGTAGACTCAACTGTGCTAAGTAAATGTCAATCAATTATAGCATTTATAGAAATCGCAGTTAGGATTCTTTCTCTTTTAATCAATCTGAGATAATTTCCCATTAACTGCTTAGAGAATTGTTGCATTATCCATGTGTTCTTATTATTTAGCTAAAGAAAAAAAAAAAAGAGAAAAAACTTGAAACTTCTTAGTAATTTCACTCTTAAATGAACAGGAGCCTCAGAAGCCAGAATGCTACAATAACTATGTTACTGTTGTTACTGAGAGTTTTTCTTTTAATGTTGAATACCATTTCAGAAATATAAGTGAACTATAACCACAGAGAATATCCATGATCTTAAATGAATTAAGTAGCAGTTATTTAATCTTTAGATATTTTTTAACCTGAAAGCTGAGTATATAAGAAAGATCTCTTTATGCTGCCTCTAAATTTCCAAGTACAAGCATTGACAAGTGTAAATCATAAAAGTTACCAAACTGCTACTTTTAAAATTTTGACATAATAATAAGGGAACAACGAAAGATTTCATTTAGATTAATTTTGAAATGTGAAATAGGCTGCAATAAATATCTGTAATTTTTTTTTTCACTTCATTAACAGCTACAGCCAAATACAGAAACTTCATTTATTATTTTGGAAGCAATTTGCATAGGCTGAAGAGTATCAGGATGTACCTTATAATGTATGATGGACAGTGAACCATTTTATGGTTGATGCTTTCATAGAGTTGCATTTAATTTTAGACTTATTCAGTGTCATTAAGAACTACTGAATCAGACTCTTCTGAGTATCCTGTTGTGCTTTATTATGTGAAAATCATGAAATGGTAATTTCTCTTGCCATGAAGAAGTCTGAGCCTTTGAGGTCAGTCCTTTTTAAAACGACTTTACCTGTCAAGGAGACCATAAGAAAAATAAAGTAACAACTAATTCCAAATAAGACAGAGCTGCACAGACGGTTGTATCTACAAATCTTATCAGTGGAAGCCTTTTAAGAGTATTCCAATCCCAGCCTTCCCCAGAGGCTTGGTTTTGGGGGCTCAAGAAGAAAGTAGAGCCAGTGCAGCTGGGGGTGGACCCCATCCAGCCAGTGGTGGTGGAAAGAGACTCCCAGGCAGAGCTGCAGGATGGTGACAGCTGAGGTCCTCCCCAAGCCCTTGAACTCTGCCTTCAGCTGAGTGCAGCCCTGCCTGAGCTGCAGTGCAGCCCTGCCCTGCCTGCCCCACTGAGCTAGACCCCCTAAGTGGGCTGACCTCTTGGACTGGCCTCCACAACCCTGTCCCCGTGGCCCTTCATGTATATCCCAGGGCTGTGTATGTCCCTGTTCACCTCACTGGGTCTGATCCTGACCCCAAAGCTCCCAGCACCTCAGACTCAGGGAGCTGCTGTCCCTGAAAATCTGCAAATTGGAAATTTATACTCATCTGTCTTCCACATGTGCAAAACATTCACAAATATTTGCAGTTTTTCAAAGACTGCACTTCAGACGTGTCTAAACCTTTCAGAGGAGAAAAGTGGTCCTGTTTTTAACTTTTTCTCATATTTGATCACAAAATTCATACCATAATTTTAACCAGAATCTCTACAAAGGTGATAAAAATGATGTATTGTTTGATCTTGTTCCATGAACCCTAGTACTAGATACATCTTGCCTAACTTGAGGCTCTTCACTAACAGATACTTCATCTAAGTTTTCAGTGGAGGAGGATAGGTTCTTCCAGGGAAAGATTCAACTGTTCTGAAGATGTTAATTCCTATCCTGAGGTGCCTATTTTGCTATAAACCGTCTGTTCTGGATAAGACAATGTCTTAAATTAGACATATTAGTGCCTAGAGATATATCTTGGTCTTTCTTTTGAGGACAAGGTAAGTGTTATGAGAATTTGCAAGTGATTGTGAGTTAAAAGAATTCGAAATGTAAATCCTTCTTGAAGTATAGCTGCATTATCAATCTCCCTGTTTCCTAAAGAAGAAATTAGTCTTTTATTTGAAAGAAGACATACCTCAAATTTTATGCATTTTGAGAATGCATTAAGATCTTATACCCAAGCCATATCTGAACAACCACGACTTTTTAAAAAAGTGAGGGTATTAATTAACAATATACCTTCTAATAATAATGATATTCCCAAAGAAACCTCCCAAAACTCAACTGTACATGATGATCCAGACTAAATTTGAATGCATAAATATCTCATTTAAGGAAGAAAAATCTTCACAATTGAAAAGGATCAAATAATTAATTCTTCAGAAATTCTGGGTTCATCGTGACCTAAGGAGTATAGGACCATGTCAATAAACATAAATTCTGATAGAATGTAAAACAGAATGTTGTTAAAACACTTACTCTTTGCAATCTTAAACCAAAGGGTTCTTAAAATAATTGTGAGAGCATTTTCATTCTTAAACATCTTTATACTTTTAAAAAATACACATCTAACTGAAAGTTCAGAATCTTATTTTGTTGCTTATGCAGTAACTGCAACCATTTTTTTCTGAGTTTCTTTTTATTCTTGAAATTACTGATATTTTTGTCAATTCAATTTAGTCTCAACAAACCCTAGGTTTGGGAATAAGGAATTTCATTTACTAGCTAGGCATTCTGAGGAGTAGAAACTCTCCTCAAGTTTACCAAATATAAGAAAAACCTCATGCAAAATCCATTTATTGGTAAAATACACAAGCCACTACATGATTAGCTGGTTGTGCATATTGCCCGCTCTACGATACCCTGCTGGCTTTTAGCCTTGTTTCTTAGGAAAGAGTTTAATGGGGGTTTTATTTTTCATTTTGTATTTTGCTGTTTGGTTATTTTTTTGTAGTGGGTGAATATGTGTGTGGCTTAATTTTTTTTTTTTTTTTTAAAGATCAACCACCAAAGACTGATCATGACCTTTACTTTATCTGTTTATTTTAAATTCAGACTTATAAAATAGAACAATTAAGTTAATTGAAGGACAGAAGAAATTTCACAGTAGAGCTGGCTGGATATTGGCTGTGAATGTGAGGGTTACCGTAACCGGGGGTTAGGGGAGTACTTTTTGATAATTAGTTGTTATTGGTTAATTCTGCAGAAGTATACAAAGTTTTGTCCTTTTGTCTAATAAGACAGGAGCCTAAAAAGAATGGAGAATCATATATTTTATTATCAGTCATCATGTACATGTTTAATGTGTCCTGTGAGGGAATCTACACAACTCCTTCAGGTAATGATATGGGTAGCAATAGCTGTAGATATAAATGGGAGTGCAAAGACTAGCACACACACACAGGGGAAAAAAATAAAAGAAAGAAAAAGAGGAAGTTTCTCATGCTAATAGGAGGTTTGTGTTCTGGTTCCTCTTAGAAGCCTTACCTTTTCTAAGGCTCTCAGCAGTGACTTCCAGCAGGGTTCTCATTAATGTAAATTCCTGTGTGCTTGCAGGGCTTTAAATTACACTTGTTAATGCACATGTTGCTCTGCATGTGAATTTTATGGGATCAAACCCAAGGAGCTATAATGACAATAGATGTAAATACTAGAATGTGTGAAGGCTATTATTTAATTGTGTGGATGTTTTACTACAAGTGCTTCCAGTCACATGGGGTTTTATGTTTTTCTCTCTTCTGAACTAACAGTCTGCTATTTATGAAATTTGAAAGAAAGGCAAAAAAATCTTAAAGAAATTAACTCTTTGTCTATTTTGTGAAAATAAGAATCCAGAAAGAGTAGGTAAATGACAGTAAGAGTCTCACTGAGAGAAAATATTTTAGATTAAACTTTGCATAGTAACACACACACACAAGATCACAACTACATAAAAATACTTCATCTTAGCTTGCTTTATGATAACATTCATAGTAGTTAAACAGATTCAGAATAATGAGAAAAGAGCCTCCTTAATTCCATTGTTTTCAGGATAAATGTTAACACCAGTGTGTATGGTGTAGGTGTATAGTCTGAACATATGTATATGAAGTTGACAGAAAAATAGAATAATCCTACAGATCATCATCCGTCATGTTGGTCTTTGAAAATAATTACTATTTTTTATAGGTTTGATTCAAATTCTGGTTATCCCTCTGAGCTGGAATTATGTTCAGCAGCAAGACTTCCTTTTCTTTCAACATAAACATCACAGCAGCCATTCATTACATTTATGGAGTCCAATATGTCAAGGTGCCTTAAGCACATATGGCGTTTAAGCTTATCAACTGTCCTTCACACGGCTGTACTTTCAGATCATGGAGCATGTCAGGAGATGGAGTCTACTGACTGCATAAGGAAAAAGCTTAGTCTAGCTTTAAATAGACAATAACTAGCATAAACGAGCCAATATGGCTTCAACATATAGCTATTTTACTTGGGGGTATGGCAAAGTTTGTTCTTTTTTAACTACTCCAACACAGGATGATCCTGCTAGGGAGTCTTTTTTTCATATTGAAATATTATATTTTTTGATGGCTGAAATCACTCAATCTATAAGCCATGTTTTCTCTTACACTTTGCAGTCACACTCTTTGAGAAAGAGTGGATGAATCATTAAAAATATATAGCTTATGGATGTTTCATGAGGTATCCTACTTAAGTTCTACAGGGGAAAAAAAACAAACAAAACAACCCAGTGTTCAAATTGTACTTTTTAGAATTATAATCTAGTTGGTTTCACTTCTTTTATTACCTTTCTATACATTCTAGTTCATGGTTGATGTGTTCTCAGGCAATCTGAGTTGGGTCAGCCAAAGATGTCATGTACATACCTTAACTACACAGTATTCTGCTTAGTATAACTTAGTCCCTCACAGAATCCTATTAGATAAAGGACATACTGTAAACATTTCCAAAAGAATTACTGTGGCAAGATTGCACTACTTGTTGACAGTTCAAAACTGAAACATAGACGTTGTCAAAATAAATAACAAGTAACCCCATCCCACACACTTCAGTTTCCTTCAATTTTCTGCAGAATTTTGTTAGAATCCTAACATTTCTTTTTTTTCTTCCTAGTACTTTGCTCAATCAACTTGGATACTGTTTTCTTAGTTGTGGATTCTGACTGGGCAGGTTTTTTCAAGATGCACTGCAGTTGTCTAGGTCTTCTGTTTCAGAAAGCCTGTGCCTCTGATGTCTTTACTAGTTAAACAGACTTCAGGGGTAAAAAGTATTCTAATAATGGAGTTGCAATGTATCTAGCTTCACTTACACCTGAGCCTTTATCATCAGTGAAGATGAAGCTCTTAGATATGGAAGGATGAATTAACTATAATGCAAGAGATGGTTTCAAAAATGGTTCAACTGAGAGATTTCTAAAATTTCCATATGCCTTTCCTGGCTATATGGATGACTGAACACTAGTAGCTCAGACATAGGTCTATTTTGAAGATGCCTAGAATCAGATTAAGAGATGCTCATTGCCAATATTGGTTTAATGACTGTGTAGGAATTCATCCATTGCTTAATGTTCAATATTATTTAATATGATTCATTATTTAATTATTTTAATTATTTAACATTTTCCAGTGTTCACACAAAATCTCAAATGCCTGCCTGGGCACGTTAGCATAGGGTTAACAGAATGATATTTGCCTTATGAATTTAAGTTTTATGATTAAGACATTTATTTTGGCTGTGGAAGACTTGGCTTCTACTATAAAATTTTCAGGAAATAAAACTCTCAGCCTAGAGAGAATAAAACTGTCATGTCCCACATTTTGGGAAAGTGCTCTCTTGACTAGATTATAAGACATTCAGACAAAAAGGAAAGAGATTCATTGCAGCCAAACATCCAGGTCCAGCTTTTGCCTTGATACTAGTTTAATGCATTCCCATCAAAACTTTAAATATGTTGTAAAACCTGTCTGCATTATATGTCTTTTTGCCTGAAGTGCAGAGTGTGCCCACACTAACACCAAGCCCAGCCTCCATACCCACCCGAGCACAAAGTACACCCTGCAACAGGAGCCCACTGTTCCTACTCTGTAGCGTTTGAGGACTGGTGTCTTTGTAGGACTTTGAGGACTCCTAAGACATTTCAAAATCACTGTGTCCCTCCTCCCGAGGCTGTGTTGTGGTCAGCCAGGAGTGCAAGAAGCAGAAAGCAGAAAAGGCAGAGTCTGATTCTCTCAGTTTGAGCAGTCAGGTGGGAGAGAGTGCCATCTGTGATGAGACATAAGAATCCCATTCATGCAATTCGTTTTGTTTCATTTTATTCTATTTTTCATACAATACTGCTGCAAAATTTTATGGTAAGGACCGTGTCTGGACTTCTTCTAAGTTCCATTCCAGTAGGTTCTGTTGTCAGGACTTAAAGAACACAATAAATTTGTCTCAAACACTGACAGAGGAGGAAGTTCACTCAAGATAAGCTAACTTAAGACAGGCACAGATGGCGAAAAGGAAGGTGTAATTTCAGACCTACATGGAGGTGAAAGGTCTGGAATCAGCACACCAGACAAGACTCCACTGTGCAGACTGTGGGAAAGGCAAGGATGTGACAACAGGAAGACGCCAGGGCCGATGAAGCAGATCTGGGTAACCTATTCTGACAAAAATTCTCACCATGGAAAACTTCGGGAATGGAAGCAATTGCTTACTCACATGCCATCCCAAGCTGTGAGAATAGCACATAGACCTCTGGATACCTGGGACTTGGACTGTACAGATGTCTATCCTCCAGAAAAACACTCTGGGGACCCACACCACAGAGAAGACCACAAGAAGAAGGGTACCCATGGAGTGGTGACTGTAACTTTCTCTCTCTCTGTCCCCATCTCTCTCATATTTTCTGTTAAATAAAATCCATACTATTGACTTTGGCGCATGGTCTCATTTGCACCTTAATTGGCAGAGACATTTTAATAACTGGTCTGTAATATTATTTCAGAAGTGAGAACATAAGAGCTGCTTTTTAAATATTTTAAAGAAAAGATGTAACTTTTCTCTATTGAGCAGTAATCTTCAGATAATTGCTTAAGATAAGCAGAATCTAACTTTCTAGAAGTGCTTAGTTTTTAAGATAAGCGACCTATTACATGGTCAGTGGACAGGCAGTGCCCAAAATGAGTGTGCTTAATTTCCCTTTTGAGGTGCTTGTATCTCTATATAAATATCAAACTTCACTTCACTGGAGTTCTGCTGTTCTCTACTGATTTCATGTTGACATATTCACTTGACTTTGAAGAAAGAAATATTTTATTTTACCCTAGACAAATAAAAATTACTTACTTATAAGTGTAAAACAGGCAGTAAGTGAAATGCACAATACTCTAGGGTTTTTTATTTTCCTGTAAATATGTGGATTTGGAGGGGTTTTGGTTTTTTTGGGGTTTTTTATTAGACTTGTTGAAAGCATAGGAAAATATATATTTAATTTTCATTGAGATATTCTATTTTTTGTTCTGGGCACAAATGTTGAAGAACTTCAGCAATTTTCTTAAGCAGTGACAATCACTGAATCATATTACAGTTGAAGTTGGAAGGGAACTCTTGAAGTTCTCCTGCCACCCTGCTCAAGCTGACTGGCCAGATTCATGTCCAAACAACTTTAGAGTATCTTCAAGGAGGGAGGTTCTACAACCTCTCTGGACAACCTGTGACAAGGCTCAGTCATCTTTTTCAGTAAAAAACTGTTTCCTGGTGTTTAAAGGGAACTTCCTGTGTTCAGTTTGTGCTCCTCTTATGCCACTGAAAAGTGCCTGGCTCTATCCTTTTTCATAGAATCATGGAATTGTTTTTACTGGAAGAGACCTTTAAAGTCATCTAGTTAATCCCTGGAGGTTTACATGCGACCACTTCTTGAGCTTGTCCAGGTCTCTCTTGATGGCATAGTGTCCCTCAGATGTGACAACCACAACAATCAACTTAGTGGCATCTGCAGACTTGCTAAGAATTCACTCAATCCCACTGCCTTTATCCTTGATGAAGGTATTAAAGAGTATTAGTCCCAATATGGACCTCTGAGGAACACCACTTGTTACTGATGCCCTTGTGGGCATTGAGCCATTGATCATTTCTGTCTGGATGTGACATTTATTACTCCTCCCTTGTCAACTGATGTAGTCAGACCATCATAGAAAGCCACTAGATTGGTAAGGCAGGATTTGTCCTCGGTGAAGCCACGCTGGCTGTCTCAAATCACCTCCCTGTCCACCACATGCCATAGCATACCCTCTAAGAGAATATGCCCCACACAATCTTTCCAGATACAGAGGTGAGGCTCACAGGTTCATCATTCCCTGAGTCCTCCTTTCTACCCTTTTTTTTAAAATATGTGCAATACTTCCCTTTTTCTAGTCACTGGGGACTTCAGCTGCCATGACTTATGAAATATCATGGAGAGTGGCTTGGCAATTACATAAGCCTCAGACCTCTGGGATGCCTTCAGTCGGGTCCCATAGACTTATGTATGTTCAGGTTCACCAGGTCATCATGAACCTGTTCTTTCCTTACAGTGGGAAGGACTTTGCTCCCCCAGACCCTCTCTTACAGTCCACCTGCTCAAGCAGTTTGGGAAGCAAGGCTGCCAGCGAAGAGTTAGGCAAAAAAATGTTCTTGAGTACCTCAGCATTCTCCTTGTCTCTTTGTACCAGTTTGCCTGTATTGCTCACTGAGGAGGGTTTCTTTGACCTTTCTTTTCTGGCTGGCATTCCTATAGAAGCCCTTCCTGTTATTCTTTGCATCTCTTGTTAAGTTCAGCTTCAGGTGCTCCTTGGCGTTCCTAACCTCATCCTTACACAACCAGAATCCCTATACTCTTCCCAGGACACCTGTCCTTGCTTCCACTGTCTGTGCATTTCCTTCTTGCCTCTTAGTTTGACAAGATTTTGGCTCAGCCATGCCAGACTCTTGCCTTCCTTTCATGATTTCTTACACCTGAGAACTGAGAGTTCCTCTCCTGTATGAAAAGTATGCTTAAAGATCTGCCAGCTCTGTTCTGCTCCCTTGTCTTTGAGCGCTGTTTCACAGGGGGTCCTATTGATTAACTCCTTAAAAAGCTGCAATTTTTCTTTCCTAATATTCAGGGTCCTGACTTTAGTCTGTGCCTGATCCATAATCCTTAGGACTGCAACCTCCTCCAGTGCATGACCACCACAGCTCAGGCTGCCTGCAGTCTTGATGTCACTGATTAGGTCACTTGCACTGTAGCTGGAGCAAGAAGGTTTTTCAATCAGTTCCCCTTGACTGGGTGGCCTGTAGTAGACACCAGCCACAAGGTTCCCTTTGTTGCCTCTGGTTCTCACTCAAAACCTTTCAAACTGCTCATCACCATTCTTCAGAGACAGCTCCTTATACTCTATCCATTTCTTGATGTCTTTAACATTTTTTTAATATTTAAATGAGAGTTTATTCTGAGGTTTAAAGTAAAGTGATGAGCTAAGGTAAACAAACTTATTAAAAAAACCCAGAAGTTCTAAATATATGTTGCAACATAGAGTTCCACTTCCTCAAGGAGAGTTTTTTTAAGAGGAATACGGAATTATCAACTGAAAATTAAATTATTTTTCAGGAAGCTTTTAAAAAGGAAACACTCCTTTTAAAAGAACATACTTTTCCTTCAATATGCTTTTCTCCCTCTTTCATAAATATGTTTATCACAAAATTACATTTGCTAACACTTTTAATATATTTACATATATATTTATATTACTTTTTTTTAAATCACTACATATGCTACTCAGTCTTCAAAACTGGATTTAATTTCAACTAGAAACTCAGACTTCACAGAACCTGTACTTATAAAGTTTCTACAATTTAAGTTTTTCACACAAACAGCCCTTCTAATTTTGCATTACAAATAGCAGTGCACATATTAATTGCTATGTATTTTAATAAATTGAGCCAACTCAGTTTTCATATTTTAGTTGAACATTTTCTTGCAAATATCTTCTAAATAATGTATAAATATTTTATTAAATATCTCTTGTGATAGAGAGATAATAATTCATCATGCAGTGTTTATGTAGCTTTTTCTCAAGTTTAGTCACTCAACATGGTTTCCTGAGAAATCAGCTTCTATCTGCCTACACCTTCATGAGGAAAAAAACAGTAGTACAAAGGTTAGAGAAAACTTATTTCCCAAAAGCAAAATATAAAATCTGTTATTTTAAATGTCAATTAAATATTCAGGAATTGAAACTATCTCATTATAACTTAAGCATCTGTGTCATTATCAGTAAAATTTACTTACCTAAATTTAAAAGATAATGACTTACTGTACAAAAACAATGTCTCATAGCCAACAAATATCTTGAGTTTCTTTTGATCAAAGTGATGGCTATGTCACTGAATGTCCTCTATTTTTGTTGCAGTTGGAAAAAAAGGCAAGTCTAATTCTGAAAGATGAGAAAGAGGGATCCAGACAGTGCTATAACCCTGTAGTGGAAGCATAACTTCTTTAATTCTGTATTATGCTGTAGACCTTTAGGGTAATTAGTTGGATGAAGTCTTAATTCTCACTTTTCTTTCATCTTAGGTGAAGTGATTTGTCCCAAATTTACAAATAGGTTTTTTTGTTAAAGTGATGTCCTGGTTTTAACTAGGATAGTTTTCTTTCTAGTAGGTGGTACAGTGCTGTGGTTTGGATTTAGTCTGAGAATAAGTTGATAAAACACTGATGTTTGAATTATTGCTGAGTAGTGCTTACTTCTACGTGAAGGACTTTCCTGTCTCCCATGCTCTACCAGTGAGCACGTTCACAAGAAGCCAAGAGGGAACACAGCCAGGAACACTCCAATTTCTCTTCCCCGTCCCACCTGGCTGCATGGTACTTAGTCACTGTGTGGGACTAAACCAGAACAAGTGGTTCTTTGATGTTGAAATTTGTACAGTTTGACTGTACAAACTTTTTTTTGCATCCTTTTAATATTCCTAATACATTTCAATTTATTCTTCCTAATAATCAGTTGAGCAAATATTAGTATTCTAGTTCTGTGGTAGTAAATTAACACATAGATGTTAATGTTTAAGACATAAGTAGTAATTGAGAAAAATAAAAATAACTGTATCTGTTTGATTGCTCTCCCAAGTGAAGAAGATAATTTCTGTGGTAATACCATACACAGATGTGCTCAAGCAAGACAGTAGATGAAGCATGAAGTAAAAAACTTACCTGCTGTTAGTCAAATAATCTACTAAAATATTTATTTAATGCAGCCATCTCACTTTGTTTCTATTTTTCCCATTTATTTTCAGTTGCAAAACTTCTAGAAGCACTGTAGCATTTTTTAGTATATGATCTCTTTACATAATGTCCTACATCTGACAGTTCTTCCAAGAATAAGACAAATGGCAGCCAGTGCTCCCTATGATAATTCAAGAAAAAATAATTTTATTCTACTTATTTTAAAATCATGCACAAACTTATTTGATATTGTCACCTTATGTCATTATCATACTCATGATCCATGTATGGATCTGAGGCTTACAAACAAACAAAAAAAATCTTAAAGGCAGACACTTGGATCCTTATCCTTTATCTACAAGCAGACTGAAAATATTGGGTCTCATTCAATATATGGAATTTATGATACTGAAGACAACATATGATGTAAAAAAAATTACACATTTGAAAACTTATTTCTTTGCATACACCAACATTAACCATATACAATTAGTATGTAGAAACAAACTTTGAATTTATCTTTTGCATTTTATCAGTAATAAAATAATTCAGTTTAAAGAAGTGAAAAATATGAGTAGAAGTGAGTAATACTGACAGACTATAGGGTTCTTGAAGCTATGCCTGATGCAGTCTCAGGCTCATTGTTTCCTGGTAGTGTTTCTTGGAATTAACTTGCCTTGGAACTATGTCCTTTACTGTCTTGGAATGAAATACGTGAATTTGTCCAAATAGCCAAGAAATGAGTTAACACCTAAGCAAGTGTCCAATTTAAAGGATCAAAGCTCACTCACTGTCCCTCTTTGGCAATGTAGATGCACCCAGAAATTTTATTTCTTGTATTCTCTTTATTTATTTTATCTACTTCAAATCCATATGTATATATACACATACATATATAAGCATATATATATATGAATATAAAGTAGGTAAACCCCCCAATTTTTTAAAATGGAAAAGATAACTTTTTGTTTCCGAGATTTAATCAAGAACAGTTGTTGGACAAGTGAATGAAATAAGACACATCCCTTTAAGTAAAGATTGAGTCTTCAATTTTGGAACAAAGAAAACATACTAAGAATATTCCCTCACAGGCTGGATCATCCCTCTGCCCACATAATAGAACACAGCAATAACTATGAGGTGACATGGAAGTAATAAGTAACAGGACTCAATTGTCCATATTTAGCTATCTAGAGCCATTTTAGGTGCTGTAGATCTTGCATCTACTAGCTACTAATAAGAAAGCCTACTGGATTTATGACAGCCCTCTGTTGTAACTGCTGGCTCCCACAGCTATCTCAGCCTGAGATGTCTCAAGCAGCACATGAGAAATATATTTAAAAGTCAAAATCCTGCATTAACTACCTTCTGGGGTAGGATTAAAGTCTTACATCTCAAGTATTATGTTTAGATTTTAGGAAAAATTTGTATAAGTGTTAATGTTCCCTATCTTGATACCTTAGGTTTTAACTTTTATATTTTTTGAATCCAGTGTGTAACCCAGAAGTGTCTTGTAGCCTGTGAGCTGCTGTTCTCTCAGGCTAAGACAGACATATCAAAACCAAGGTTTGCTCTCCAAGGACACCGAGACTGTCCTGGGCCTGAAAACATGAAAACCAACATCTTAGAGGGGGGTGAGCTCAGAGAAATTACATCATTAGCTAAAGTTTTAATTGGTGAATTTAGGCTGAAATGCAAATGAACAAAACCTATAAAGTCGTGGGGAACTCATGACTCATCATCCATCTCAGGGTCCATCTTGGGGTCCATTTTTGGATGTAGTCTTTGGCTCCACATGGTGCACCTTTGAAGGCCTTTCAAATAAATACCTACCTTTATTCCCTTATTCCTGTCTAGTCTCTGTTTCTAAGTAGCCTCTCAAGGCATCAATCTGACCATCCAGGAGCCACTCTGACAGTGATACTTGCACCACCCGAGCTGGTTCCAAGTCCCTTTCCCACCTGCACACCTCACACTCACACAATTGTATGAGGTTTCTCAGATGTCTTGATCTTTAAAATTGTTGTCTTGGTATAATAACTAAGTAACAAAAAAAACCACCTTGAGCTGGTTCCTCTGAGGAGGGGTCCCAAACAAAGGAAACCCTGGACTTCCTTACACTCGCAGGCTCAGTAAGAAAGTCTGGGTCATCAGCTCCTGCTGTGTCTCTGACTGTCGGGTCACCTGGCTGGGCCACAGGTCCCTGTGCCCGCTGTTCTGCAGAGGGACAGCAGCTCACGGCCTCTTGCCTGGGGCTGCAGCACCCGGAGCTCAACCTGCAGCTCGAACTGCAGCTGCATACTGAGCTAAATGTACCAGCACTGAATGTATTCCTCAACATAAATACATATTAAATCAATAAAAGTCCAGAGACAGATTTACTTTCACAAAGCCTAACAATCCTGAGATGCCCTAAGTCATCTAATACATCTGTCCAAGATGAGAGAAAATGACATATAATTTACAGGAGATCTGTGTCATTCACGGATCTGGAGGCGAGAAGAATATCCCACGGGCTCTAAAATGACACTAGATGCCTACATTTGGGCAAATGGATGAGGTTTTTGTCAGGGCTTATATCTATTGACAGTTGTGGTACTTCAGATGCCCACCATACATGCAAGAAACTAAATTTAGGTAAATTCATTTGGAACTTGGTCCCCATCTCTAGGGAAACGGTAACCAATTATCTGCTGTGATGATATCACACAGGATTTTGGTGTTTGCTTTATCCATGCTTGCTTTATGCTTGTAAAGTCATGCTAGCTAGCACACTGGAGGAATTGGAGAGAACTGTTTTACTTAATATGCAGAAGAGGGAGAACAGATACATAAAACAATCAAAGCTTCTCTCCCATTTTGTCTCCTAGCTGTTCAGCAGTGGAAAGGGATTAATTCAATCCACCAGTTGTTTTAAGCAGGGGTAGAATCACAGAATTAGTAAGGCTGGAAAAGACTTCCAAATCATCAAGTCCAACCTTTGAGGACCACCTTATCAACTAAACCATAGCATAAAGTGCCACATCCAGTTGTTTCTTGAACACTTCCAGGGATGGTGATGCCAGCATCTCCCTGGGCACCCCATTCCAGTGCTTAACCACCTTTTCAGTGAAAAAATTCATCTTGATGTGCAGCCAGAACCTCCCCTGATGCAGAATAAGGCTATGCCCTCTTGTCCTTTTGCTGGCTCCCTGGTAGAGAGGCTGATCCCCACCTGGCTACAACCTCCTTTTGGGAGCTGTAGAGAGTGATAAGGTCTCCCGTGAGCCCCTTTTTCTCCAGACTTAACAAAGTCATTTCCTTCAGCTACTCCTGAGTCATGCTCAAGACCATTTAGCAGCTCTGTTGCTCTTCTCTGGATTCGCTCCATCACCTCAATACTTTTCTTGTTGTGAGGGACCCAGAACGGGACACAGGAATTGAGGTGTGGCCTCCCCAGTGCCGAGTACAGGGGGACAATCCCTGCCCTGGTCCTGCTGGGTACACTATTGCAGATACAGGCCAGGATGTTATTGGCCTTCTTGGCCACCTGGGCACCCTGGGCACACTGCCGGCTCAAGATCAGCTGCTGTCAACCAGCATCCCAGGTCCTTTTCCACTGTGCAGCTTTCCAGCCACCATTCCCCAAACCTGTAATTTTGCCTGAGATTTTTGTGACTGAAAGGCAAGACCTGGCACTTGCCATATTGACCCTCATACCACTGGCTTTGGCCCACTGACTCAGCCAGTCCAAATCTCTCTGCAGAGCCTTCCTACCCTCCAGCAGATCAATACTCCCACCCCACTTAGCGTAATCTGTGAACTTAGTGAGGGTGCACTCGATCTCTTCACCCAGATCATTGATAAAGATATTAAACAGAACCATCCCCAGTACTGAGCCTTGAGGGACCCCACTAGTGGCTGGCTGTCCACTGGATGTGACATGATTCACCACCCCTCTCTGGGCCTGACTATCCAGCCAGTTCTTAACCCAGTGAGGAATGCACCTGTCCAAGCCATGGGCTTCCAGGAGTGTGCTGTTTCACACAATATTCTCTTCTTCTTTAAGTATGTGTGATACTTTTCTAGGTCCTAACTGTGGGTTGGTCACACTTTGTAAATCCTACACTGATGTGCCCCCACCTGAAGTATCCAAAAAAGGTCAGCTATAGCAACTATTGTTATCCCTTCCTATCCAGCCACCAGGTTTGTTTTTTCCAAAGGACCATGGGTAGGAACTCAGACATTTTCCGCAGGCAAAGTCAAGACACGGTTGAGCACCTAGGGAAGGGGAGGTTACATCCTTTACCTTGCAGCATAGATATAACCCGCATGGAGCAGATTTGGAATTTAAATAGATAGCTCACACCTTTTTGCTGTTTCCTCCATCCTTTCACCTAAATTATCAAAAAAAGATTACAGAACTGTGGGTGCTTTACTGTTTAAAAAATATACCATGTTAGGTTTTTGAATCCAGGATTTAGAAACTTTTCACCTGGTAATTATGTAGCTGTGATGGGTGAAAGGAGAGCAAGCAAAAAAGACAGAGTGAAATACAGAGATTAAAAAGAGATGATTAAGACATTTTTTACTTCAAGCTTGATTCAATAGCCCTGGGGAATCTCATGCTTCTTTAATGAGTGCTGCTCTTAGCCATCTCTGCCTAATGAGAAAATTAGGTCCAGAGAGATCAGTTCAAAGTTAAGTGCTTCAAAGACAGGTTGCGTTTAAAACCATTTTCCCCTCAGCTTCCCTAGTCTGTCTCCATGGCATTTTGTTTCTTCTATTATCTAGTATTCTTGAGCATGAATCGTGGGAAAGGCTTGAAATTAACAATCTCATTATGCAAGGACTTATTTCTTTGTCATCATTTTCAAACAAATATGGTTCCCTGTAGTTAATGTCTCTGTTCATATTTAATGTCACTCTTCCATTAGTTTTTGGCTCCTGCTCTACTCCATGTTTGTTTTCCTGCAGTGCTAGCTGACAACTTTTATTTGTGGTATCCAAGAAGCACCAGCATCTGTGTGGTATAGGTATTCCAAACCTATACAATGATTCCCCATCCCCTTCCAGCTCTATTTTGCATATAGCCGAACTGTGATTTTGTGTAATCTGTAGTCAGAACAAACCCCAAATATTCTGTATGGACATGTGATTGATCATTCATTTACAACCTTTCTCTCAGCTCCCTAATTAATATCAGAGCCGTATACCTATCTGCAAGTCCACAGACACATGCGCAAAAGCATATAAATATATGAAAAGTTTCAACTCTGAAAATATATGAAGAATAAAGAAGAAAAGTTTGCCTTAACAATCATCATCATAATCTTGTAGATAAATAAAATCAAGTAAGAAATCCAAGAAAACATCTGACTAGAAAGGATATATGAGCTCTTCCCTAACAGTAATTTGGATAGTTAATTTAATAAATACAGATTTCAATATATATGGTTTTGTATATTGTTTTTAAGTCAACTACTTTTATTTTTCCAGGGCATAAGAGGAATTGTGTTGCCTACTAAATTCTGGTTTATACAAATATATTAATTAACCTTAGGCTATCCAAGCACATATTGGCCCACAGGTATATTGGTAATTTCATTAGTTGGTAGTTTGTCTACATGATAGAGAAAAGCTGTACCTTTCTTTAACAATTCCTGTAAGTGATGCTTTCAGTACACAGTAATTCTGGCAATGTCTTCTTTTATCTGAAAATGCTGACCTTCTTGCTTCTATAAAATCATTCTCAAAAGTGCTGCCTTAAAAAAGTATGGCTTCTGGGAACGGCTACTTAACTGCAAGACTTGAAAAGATAGCATAAACAGGATTTGAACTACAGAAAAGGTTAGATCTCAAAAAGTTTTGAACTGACTATAATTTTACCTGTCTAGTCTAAACATGTATAACATCATCAGTAATCAATGTATGAGTATGTCTATATTTATTTGAAATATTTTCTATTTTGGCCGCTAGGTAAAGTATGGTAAAACTTTTAAATCAATTGTCAAGAATGTAATTTTAATTTTCTTTCTCTATTAAGATAATTGCATGCATTGAGAAAAATTTTTGTATTGAGAAAAATGTTTTTATTGCAGTTTGTCTTTTATTTGTACAGGTCTTGCAATGACAACATACTACTGTGACACTCATGTTTAATGACGTTTCTAAAATATGTCAGACTCTTCAGAATATCACCACCTGTTTACCATCCACACTAACGCAGCTGAAAGCCAATCAATCTTTCACAAAAAGGGATTTTGGATGCAGGTCTATTTCCTGTGGTGCAAAGGGTCTTGCCCACAGTTAATGAAGAACTACAGGAAGCAAAGGCAGCTGACCACTGCTATGAAGACCTAATAATATGCAACAAATCTTAAGCTTGTGACAAAAGTTCATGCCGCAGAAAACTAGAAAAGTTAATAAAATCTAGGAAAATTCATAAGCATATAATATTCAACTTGATGCTCTTCTGCACTCTTGTAATCATACTGTATGTTGTTGTACTCATGTAAGACATAGCTAGGTTGAGCCTCCTACATTTCACATGAAAGACAAGTATCAGGAACATATTTCTATTCCATGTTTTTATTCTATTCTGACTGAAGGTCCCTACTTAATTTACGCCCCCTCTTTTCTTTTTTAAATTTTTTCTACCTTTTTTCCACACCTCAGAATGCAGAAATATGAACCTGAGGGTTTGTATCAGGATGGTGTGGCAAGGTTTTGGTAGTGGTGAGGGCTACAGGAGCAGCTGCTCTGAAAAGCTGGTAAGGCTTATACCATATCTGACAGAGCCAATGCCAGGTGGCTGCAGGATGGATCCACCTCTGCCCAGGGCTCAGTCAATCAGTAATGGTGAAAAAAACTCTGTGATAACATACTTAACAAGGAGAAAAAAAAATGTCATGGCACAGAAGTACTTGCAGCCAGAGAACAGAGGAATAGGAATATGTGAGGGAAACACACGTCAGCCCTGCAGACACCAATGGCAGTGGAGAAGGAGAGGGAGGTGTTCCAGGCACTGGAACAGAGATTCCCCTGCAGCCCCTGGTGCAGACCATGGTGAGGCAGCTGTGTCCCTGCAGCCCATGGAGTTCCATAGTGGAGCAGAGATCCACCTGCAGCCCATGGAGGACCCCATGCCAGAGCAGGTGGAAGAGGGTGTGACCCTCTGGGAAGCCTGCACTGGACCAGACTCCTGGCAGGACCTGCAGACCCATGAAGAGAGGAGTCCACTCTGGAGCAGATTTGCTGGCAAGATTTGTGGTTCTATGAAGATCCACACTGGAGCAGCTTTTTCCCAAAGGACTGCACCCCATGGAAAGGGACCCATGTTGGAGCAGCTCACCATGAGCTATAGCCTGTGGGACGGACTTATGCTGGAGAATTTAATGGAGGACTGTCTCCCATGGGAGGGACCCCACACTGAAGCGGGGGAAGGACTCCTGTCTCTGAGAGGGAAGCAACAGAAACAACATGTGATTGACTGACCTTTATTTCCCATCTCCCTAGACCATTGCAGGGAGAAAGAGGTAGAGAATTGGGAATAAAGTTAAGCCTGGTAAGGAATGAAGAGTGGGGAGAAGATGGTTTTAAGACTTTTCTTCTCATTACCCTACTCTGTTTTTGATCGGTAATAAAATCAATAACTTCCCTCTGGGCGTGTGGTGGCGTGAGGGTTCAGCCATCACCCGGATCGTAAGGAGGGAGAGATCCCTCAGCTGTCCATGCACAGAAAGTCGGGGAGTCCCCGCAGGGCAGACGGGCTGCAGAGCCTCTGCCGGAGAGTACCGGCCCAGGAGACGATCCTCCGCTGAGGATAGCGAATGCACGTCAGAGGATAGTGAGGTAGAATGAAGAGGCAGGGATCCATTGTGACTCTCAAGAGTTTATTCCCTCAGGAGGGTCAAGGAACAAATCCAAATTTCTGAGGGCTGACAGGGTCTTATAAAGTGGGGAGGAACAGGGGGCAGTTACAAAAATCAACCAATGGGGAGAGTACGGGGTTTAACAGACATAACAGGAACCAATAACTGGGGGTTCAAGGGGCGGGACACTAATAGCAACCAATGGGGGACAGAACTAGGGAGAACTTTCTAGCAACTGAGGGCAGTTAGGGAAGATTGACAGGGTGATTGACAAGAACAAAGGCGGGAAAGGAGTCCAGGGTACAAACCAACTAGGGTGGGGGGAACCAGGGACAAACAAACAATAAAACAAATTAATAAACTACAACACTTCCCCAAGTACTGGTGACTAATCTGTCCCTGTCCCTTATCTCAACCTATGAGCCTTNAATGAAGAACTACAGGAAGCAAAGGCAGCTGACCACTGCTATGAAGACCTAATAATATGCAACAAATCTTAAGCTTGTGACAAAAGTTCATGCTGCAGAAAACTAGAAAAGTTAATAAAATCTAGGAAAATTCATAAGCATATAATATTCAACTTGATGCTCTTCTGCACTCTTGTAATCATACTGTATGTTGTTGTACTCATGTAAGACATAGCTAGGTTGAGCCTCCTACATTTCACATGAAAGACAAGTATCAGGAACATATTTCTATTCCATGTTTTTATTCTATTCTGACTGAAGGTCCCTACTTAATTTACGCCCCCTCTTTTCTTTTTTAAATTTTTTCTACCTTTTTTCCACACCTCAGAATGCAGAAATATGAACCTGAGGGTTTGTATCAGGATGGTGTGGCAAGGTTTTGGTAGTGGTGAGGGCTACAGGAGCAGCTGCTCTGAAAAGCTGGTAAGGCTTATACCATATCTGACAGAGCCAATGCCAGGTGGCTGCAGGATGGATCCACCTCTGCCCAGGGCTCAGTCAATCAGTAATGGTGAAAAAAACTCTGTGATAACATACTTAACAAGGAGAAAAAAAACTGTCATGGCACAGAAGTACTTGCAGCCAGAGAACAGAGGAATAGGAATATGTGAGGGAAACACACGTCAGCCCTGCAGGCACCAATGGCAGTGGAGAAGGAGGGGGAGGTGTTCCAGGAGCTGGAGCAGAGATTCCCCTGCAGCCCCTGGTGCAGACCATGGTGAGGCAGCTGTGTCCCTGCAGCCCATGGAGTTCAAAAGTGGAGCAAAGATCCACCTGCAGCCCATGGAGGACCCCATGCCAGAGCAGGTGGAAGAGGGTGTGACCCTCTGGGAAGCCTGCACTGGACCAGGCTCCTGGCAGGACCTGCAGACCCATGAAGAGAGGAGTCCACTCTGGAGCAGATTTGCTGGCAAGATTTGTGGTTCTATGAAGATCCACACTGGAGCAGCTTTTTCCCAAAGGACTGCACCCCATGGAAAGGGACCCATGTTGGAGCAGCTCACCATGAGCTATAGCCTGTGGGACGGACTTATGCTGGAGAATTTAATGGAGGACTGTCTCCCATGGGAGGGACCCCACACTGAAGCGGGGGAAGGACTCCTGTCTCTGAGAGGGAAGCAACAGAAACAACATGTGATTGACTGACCTTTATTTCCCATCTCCCTAGACCATTGCAGGGAGAAAGAGGTAGAGAATTGGGAATAAAGTTAAGCCTGGTAAGGAATGAAGAGTGGGGAGAAGATGGTTTTAAGACTTTTCTTCTCATTACCCTACTCTGTTTTTGATCGGTAATAAAATCAATAACTTCCCTCTGGGCGTGTGGTGGCGTGAGGGTTCAGCCATCACCCGGATCGTAAGGAGGGAGAGATCCCTCAGCTGTCCATGCACAGAAAGTCGGGGAGTCCCCGCAGGGCAGACGGGCTGCAGAGCCTCTGCCGGAGAGTACCGGCCCAGGAGACGATCCTCCGCTGAGGATAGCGAATGCACGTCAGAGGATAGTGAGGTAGAATGAAGAGGCAGGGATCCATTGTGACTCTCAAGAGTTTATTCCCTCAGGAGGGTCAAGGAACAAATCCAAATTTCTGAGGGCTGACAGGGTCTTATAAAGTGGGGAGGAACAGGGGGCAGTTACAAAAATCAACCAATGGGGAGAGTACGGGGTTTAACAGACATAACAGGAACCAATAACTGGGGGTTCAAGGGGCGGGACACTAATAGCAACCAATGGGGGACAGAACTAGGGAGAACTTTCTAGCAACTGAGGGCAGTTAGGGAAGATTGACAGGGTGATTGACAAGAACAAAGGCGGGAAAGGAGTCCAGGGTACAAACCAACTAGGGTGGGGGGAACCAGGGGCAAACAAACAATAAAACAAATTAATAAACTACAACACTTCCCCAAGTACTGGTGACTAATCTGTCCCTGTCCCTTATCTCAACCTATGAGCCTTTAGTTATATTTTTTCTGCCCTGTCCAGTTGAGCAGGGGAGTGGCTTTGGTGGGCACCTGGCATCCACACAGCCTCAAACCACCATAGCAAAAAGTGGATGAAATTTCTCCAAAACCTGAGGGAGCCTCAGTATCACTGTTCCTCATCTGTGTGGGAGATTTTAACTGCTGCCCAGACACAGGAAAGGAAAATGTGGTGACATGCAAGCTGCCAAGATCTCTGGACAGTTTCTGACGTAACTTTTAGATTCAGATGCTGAGTGGGACAGCAAGAGGAACACACAGCTAGATCTCTTCTTCACTAACAAGGCAAAACTGATTTGTGACATAATAATCAATGGAAGCCTTAGATGTGGTGTCCCGTGAAATAGTGGAGAGACTGGGCCTGTTTAGCCCCAGACAGAAGGGGGACCCAACAACAGACAGAAGAGTCTGTGGTAAGGTCATAAAAGAGACAGACTCCGCCCCTTACCAGCAGTGCGTTATGTGAGGATGAGAGACAAGGCACACAAATTAAAACAAGACAGCCCAGGACTGCATATAAAGAGTTCCCCATGTGGACACAAAGTCGATGGAACAGGTTGCCCAGAGAGCATTTGTCACCTCCATAGTGTAGGTGTCTCAAGACCCAAATGAGTACATTCTGAGCAACCTGACTTAACTTCACCATTGTAACTCTGAGCAGGAGGTCGGGTTGCCTTTTCCTAGTCTTAAAATTAAAAGCCAAAACATGGTTAAAGGGAAAAGTGATTTTTATGTCGGTATTTATTTAAGGATCCTTAGGTGCACCACATCCAGGTGGAATGCANAAAAGTGGAGCAAAGATCCACCTGCAGCCCATGGAGGACCCCATGCCAGAGCAGGTGGAAGAGGGTGTGACCCTCTGGGAAGCCTGCACTGGACCAGGNAAGTGATTTTTATGTCGGTATTTATTTAAGGATCCTTAGGTGCACCACATCCAGGTGGAATGCACTGAAAAGCACAACGGAATGCACACACACGATAGATTGCGTATACAATTTATAGGCCTTGCAAATCAGCATATCTATCAAAGATTCCCCAATGAGAGGCTCGAATGAACTCCCCATCTTGAAGAATTCCCCCCTGGACGGGCCTATCTTAGTTTACAAGATGTGTGCTAGAAAGGACCTTGGTGTCT
>VZRO01003782.1:103600-166021 GCA_013397915.1 Daphoenositta chrysoptera
TGCAGCCCCTGGTGCAGACCATGGTGAGGCAGCTGTGTCCCTGCAGCCCATGGAGTTCCATAGTGGAGCAGAGATCCACCTGCAGCCCATGGAGGACCCCATGCCAGAGCAGGTGGAAGAGGGTGTGACCCTCTGGGAAGCCTGCACTGGACCAGGCTCCTGGCAGGACCTGCAGACCCATGAAGAGAGGAGTCCACTCTGGAGCAGATTTGCTGGCAAGATTTGTGGTTCTATGAAGATCCACACTGGAGCAGCTTTTTCCCAAAGGACTGCACCCCATGGAAAGGGACCCATGTTGGAGCAGTTCACCATGAGCTATTGTAACTCTGAGCAGGAGGTTGGGATGCCTTTTCCTAGTCTTAAAATTAAAAGCCAAAACATGGTTAAAGGGAAAAGTGATTTTTACCTTGGTATTTATTTAAGGATCCTTAGGTGCACCACATCCAGATGGAATGCACTGANGGACTCCTGTCTCTGAGAGGGAAGCAACAGAAACAACATGTGATTGACTGACCTTTATTTCCCATCTCCCTAGACCATTGCAGGGAGAAAGAGGTAGAGAATTGGGAATAAAGTTANACCTCCTAAAGTTCCTGCCAACCTGAATTACCATATGATCCTATGATTTTATGTTTCAAGGCCCTGGCTGTAAGAAGGCATACTAGACTGACAGTAAGAAAATGCTTGGTGGTTTTTTTTGTTGTTGTTTGTTTTTTGTTTTTTTTTTCCAAGTAGCTTTTTGCTGCCATGGATGCTTAAGTGAAGTGAAAGTGATGATTCTGTTTGTTTCAAAAGCATAACAGGAGCATTTTGTCTGAAGAGGAAAAAAAATTACAAAATGACTGTCCCTAAGACGAAGCTCTTTCAGAACTGTAAACATGCAGTTCTGGAAGTCTGCAAAGGATTTGATCTTCTTCCATTAAATTCAGTGAGAACTTTCATTGAATTTTACTTTGTTGTTTGTTTGGGGTTTTTTTGGTTTTTTTTTTTTTTGGTTTTTTTTTTTTTTTTTTTTCTTTTAGTGAAGGNTTTTACTTTGACTTCAATCACAGCAACATCCTGCTCAAAATCTTCAGACCTAGACATTTTCTGAATCTTTTAGTCTTGAAAACATTTGTTCCTCATTTTCTTTACCAAAAGACAGGTGTTACAGATAGCTGTTGAACACTTTCATTCTCACCAGAGCGTCTTTGCAGATGCATTGTCTGACAAGCACAGTGTGAGATGAAGGGGAGCACAGCAAAGAAGGGATGGTGCCAAGAATCCAGCATTTACAGCAGTTGGGAAGGAAAAGAGACTATGAAAAGTTGCCTACTGCGTGGGAATTTATGCAGGAACTGGAGACCCTCGTGGCCAGCTTCCTATTTAACTAACACCAGTGACCAGGCACCATCAGTGACCAAAAGCCCTATAACTAAGACAGGTATAAGGCACCTACCATTTTGATTGGTCTACAGGGGGAAAATGTACTTTCTGTTCAATGCTGCAGAAGTTGGTGGAGCTGTAGTGGCAACTACAGGGTAAAGCCTGCTGTGACCACCCCATCTTGTCAAAGGCCTTAATCCAGGAAATCTTAGGGAAGGACAAAGATGTTCAGTCACAGACTGTAGGCAACATGAGAAACAAGAGAAGGAACTGAAAACCTACAAATAGTTGCACAGTTACGGCTTCACCACAAAGGATCACATTGCAGTGGTTTTCATGAATGCTCACAGGCCCTTTAGGGAAATTGGGAAGAGGAAGCAAGGCAGAGGCTTGTGTTCTATGCAAAGGAACAGCGGAAATGTATGGAACAGGATCAGAGAAGATGCCAGCAAGGAGGAGGAGGTCGCAGTGAGCATCTGCTACAAACCACCTGACTGAGAAGATGAAGTGGGCGAGACCTTCTGAAAACAACTCGATGTAGTCTTCCACTTGCATGTCATATGTGTCTGCTCCAGCAGACCTTTCCATCCAAAAATATGTTAGTCAGGGACTTGAATTCTGGAATAGATATTCATGTGAAGCTTGAGGAAAAAACAAAGCAAAGCAAAGCAAATCAACAGCCAGACACTACCCCCCTTACCCTCCAACCAACCAACCAAGTTCCTATGCCAGAATTTGGCAGCCAATTCTGATATAAAAGCATCTATTTAATGTATTTGTTATACAAGGATGTGAACCTTGCATGTTCAGGAGAATAGAAAAAAGCATTTAAGGAGACTATATGCTCAAATTTATACCTATGCTTAATATTTTGTCCACAAGAAGATTCTTTTGCATTCTAAAATGACAACTTAAATCAACAACAGTTTCATCATAGACTATATATTAGATAAAATTCCATCCTTGATTTCTAAACACTTAAAAAAAAAAAATGTCACCACCAGCATATTTTCATTATTTGGTTAAGAGAATTCCAGAATCTTAAGCAGAAAGAAAATCACTACTTTTGCAATCTAAAAATTGGATATGCAGCCAATGAATCACCTTTAAAAAGTTTCTGCCAGTCAATAAATGGATTCTGAGTAACATAGTTTAGATGATTAAGGTAAGTTAAGATTGATCCCACACAAATGAGTGAGGATAAAAGCATTCTTCACAAACACATTTTTGCTGCAGAAAATTTTTTGTTACTCAATATCCTATTGCAAAATTATTTTTAGCTATTTGTCTTTTCACCCCTCTTTTATAACATGTAACATATAAAAGTATTTCTCTCCCTCAAGAGATGAAAGTTTACTTCTAGAAAGTTAATTTATTGAGATTTATTTCAAAACGTGATTCCAGTCAGCAGTATAAGTAATATTAAGTATAATTAAGTAAGATCTTTGTAAAAATTACTCAATTCCCATAGGTTTTGTGGTGGGATTCACTTCACCATACTTAGATGTTGACATTAGGCAGCTACTGAAAGGATGAGAAGACTATTGCATGATCTCCTTTGCCAGAATTTCAGAGGAGCTTTAAACATCTAAAGTAAAGTAAAATGAACCCCACTTCTACTGTTCTGTAAATGAGCAGTCTGCCTGAAACCATAGTCATAAACCAGCATTCATTATGTTCTCTTGTTGATCTTGTATCTATTTCCAACACACTCATAATACTCACATGTATAAATTAATAATGTAATTATTGTATACTATAAGCAACCTATACTAAAACGCATATTAATATTTAATGTGTCCTATTTATAAGGCATATTAAATTCATGTGTTAGCATCATGCATTATTTCTTATTGGAAATCTAACACAAAATAGGATATAAGCCAGCAATATCTCTACACTGACATGATCTGACAGAATATTCAATCAATCAGGATATTTTAGTCATTTTTGCTATTTTCCTGTCAGAATTTTCATGCCAATTCAAGTCTAGTATTCTTTTCAATTGAAGCGTAATATATCTTTTACATCAAGTGGCAGCAAGTTGAATACACAAATTTCTACCTTTGGTATCCTTTAACAGGCAGTTTTTAGGTAAATGTCACTTCTTATTATATATATATCTGTATATCTATAGATATATGTATAAAATATGTTTATATTGTATATATTTAAATATATATGCATGTATATTTTATATATAAATATAATCAGAAAATTGAATGGGAAAAAATACTGATGTCTATCTCATTATGGTTTTTGTGGACAATCAGTTGGTTCCCAGTATGCACACCTGGATCCAGGAATGCTAAAGCAGTTATATGAATGTGGATATAGATGCAGTGTAATTCACCTGTCTTACAGGAATTCATTCTTTTTTTAGTTAGAAATTTTTTTATTATTGAACCTAGACAAAACCTGTGCCATTAGCTTAAGCTAATAGACAACTTCTATCTTAAAGAGATAAATGTTTACATGACTTACCTGATTCTAATTGTCAGATAGAACGAAATTAATTAATTTGGAAGTTAATTAACTAACTAAATGAGTTACTTTGAAAAACACCATTCAGATAGCTATGCCTGACTATAGTTAGTCTGGAGGTCCATTATTTCCAGGAATCTTTTTAGCATGATACCAAAAGGTTATGCAAAGTATCTATTCAAAGTATTCTCTGAAGACAAATGATAACACTTTTCTGCTTAACTGTGCAAAGCTTACCATTGTTCCTAGGGCTGCTCAAGCATATTAATATCCAAACCTCAGTAAGCTGCAATCTCACGCTCTTCTGTATGGCAAATTGTGTTTCGGCAGTTGTTTTCAGAGTATGTGCCAAACCAAAAAATTTATATCTACAGATTTTATGTGCGTGAAAATGGGAAAGCATGGTGCACAGTCACAAGTACCAGTAGTTTCACACCATTTATTTTGTTCGCTCCATTATGTACTGTGGGAAAGTAGAGAGCTGAAGGAGATTGAGCTGATTTGAAGGACCACCTGCTCTGCAGCATCTACAGTGTGCAATCAGAAGGATACATGAGATCATTATGTGTAGACTGATGTCATAAATATATTGTTTTGTGCCTACCATGATATTCTTTGCCATTAAATTAAAGGAAGACTAACAACACATTTCACATTTAGACAGGGACTAATGCTTTACAAATTTTATATTTAAATATTTAAATTTATTCTAGATTAAAAACAGGTGACATTTAGAATTTCCTCTTTGTTTCCTTTCCAAAAAAAAAATAGAAAAATACCTCTCCCTTTTTCCCAGCAAATTAAAGGATAGTAGCCAATATTGCTATGCATTCTGACAGATATGTAAACTTGAGTGACAGCTTGCAACTCCACGTGCCTGGCTATTTTCAAACATGTATAAAGATTTTTGCAGAGAGTTGTAGCACATCTCTTCTGTGACTACAATACAAAAATGTGTGCTTCAAAATTCACCTTAGTTGAGTCAATAAAACTTGGATGAACAACAGTATTAGGTGCTGAAATTTACACATCTATTTAACTACCTGACGCTACGTGTTGTCTCTTACATTGCTTTTAGGAATATTCAGCATTTCACTAAATTGGTATTCAAAGTATCTTTCATGATGACAGGGAAGCTGATTCCAGTTATATATGGGGTAAGCAGTATGATTGGGTATATCCTAAATCCCCTTCCTTTATGGAACTTATGAATCTTACACTGATGGATGTCTTGTTGTCCATCTTGACTAACAAAGAATCCATTCTACACGTTTAAACAGTTTTAAGACTTTCCTTTCTAGGCAAGTATATTAAAAAATGGGCTGCAAGATTATTCTCATCTCACAGATGTTCTCCACATCTTTATTTATCACCTAATTCAGCTTTCATTCTTTTTTTGGAAACTGAAATATTTTTGGGAGTATTTATTGAGTGCTTCATCTCTGTATCATGCTGAAGTATTCATAAGAAATATTCTATAACTGAAGTGGGTAACCAAATTTATATTGCTCAGAAGCTGCGCAACTGTAAAACTCATAAAAATTTTGTGTAAAAGAAAGAAGCACTCTCCAGTCATTTTTTTAAAGAAAGTGGCTGTTGTCACTTCATACTGTGCACAGCTGAAATGGTTATTCATGCACAGGTTATGCCCAGTAGGTTGAAATCTCTGAGTTTCTTGGTGGATGAATGCCCAATTTCTGGACATGGATTCTATTTAGTCAATATAGAAGTAGTGAATTCTTCTGCCTGTTTCAAGATGAAACATTTATAAACATGTATGAAAAGAGAAAATTTTATGCCTGAGACATTTCACAATGAAAACCAGAGTCTTCCATGGAGCTCAGTCTTACATATTAACAGCTGTAAATTTTTCAGAATCACAGACTTGATCTTGGATGTTTAAATTCAATAATCTTGTGAATCTGCTAAGATCTTAATGTAGGAATCCAAGATTCCTGACATCCCACTGATGTTTTTTCCTCTTCTCCTAATGCCATAATGATTTTTTTGCCTTTTCTTTTGTATGCCTTCGTGGCCTTTTGTATTCTTGGTGTTTCTTTTAGTTTACATTCCTAAACTTTATGTTTTGTTGAGTTAGGAGACTAAACGTCTTGGAGTCTTCAGACACCAAGGTCCTCTCTGGAACACATATTGTAAACTAAAAGATAGGTCTGTCCAGGGGAGGGTGCCGGGGGGAGGGNAAAACCCCTTTTTCCCTTCTAACCATGTTTGGCTCTGATTTTAAAAACAGGGATAAGGCATCACTCCAACACCCTGACGATATTATTCTGTGCAAATGCTTCTCGTCCAGGACAATCGGGACTTTTTAAGGGGTTGCTTTGTGCTTGTGATTTTTTTTTTGTTTGTTTGTTTGCTTGTTTTGTTGTTGGTTTTTCTTTTCTTTTTTTTTTTTTAATTCTTATTCTACTAATTTTGGTTTTAGGTATTTTAATCATATCCAGAAATATGATAGAAATATATAAGCACTGATAAGAAGCTGAAGTCTTATTAAACCTAATTGGACTTTTAATATCCCTGCTGTTATAATCCTGTACTGCTGAGCAATCTAGAGGGATGGAAGACATGGTAGTATGGTCAGCTTTAAATTGTTATGAGGTTTATACCAATCTAAGAGTGATAATAGTTAAGCCTTAGCAAACACACTTATTTGATAAGATAATTACCTCAGCTTGTATTATACTGAAGATTTAATAAAATTTTGTTTTCAGAAAAGATCTCAGTATGTGTAGGATGTTGCAAATTCTGCTTCCAGTTCTGTGATGAGTTGACCCTGGCTGGATTCCAGGTGCCCAGAAAAGCTGCTCTATCACTCCCCAAAGAGGAGAGAAAATATAATCAATTTTTCATGTATTAAGATAAGGACAGGGAGAAATCACTCACCAATTACTGACACAGGCAAAACAGATTCAACTTGGTGAAATTAGCTAAATTTATTAACAGCCAGATCAGAGTGCGCTAAGGAAAAATAAACCCAAATCTAAAAGCACCTTCCGTCTCCCCCCTCCCTTCATTCTGGGCTTAATTTTGCTCTCTAATTCTTTACCTCCTCCCCACCAGCAACCCAGAGGGGTGGGGAATGAAGACTCTGGTCAATTCATCACACATTTTCTCTGATGCTCCTTTCTCCTCAGGAGGAGGACTCCTCACACTCTTCCCCTGATCCAGTGGGGAACCCCTCTCTCAGGAGACAGTCCTCCATTATCTTATCCAATATAAGTCCTTCCCCTGAGCTACGGTTCTTGGTTAACTGCTCCAGCAGTCCTCCATGGGGTCACAAGTCTTACTAGCAAACCTGACCCAGCATGGATTCATGTCTTTCTACAGGACCACAGGTCCTGCCAGGAGCCTGATCCAGTGTGGGATTCCCACAGGACTGCAGCTTCCTTCTGGTGCATCCGCAGGCCCTTCACATGCTGCAGGTGGATCTCTGCTCCACTATGGCCCTCCAGGGGCTGCAGGGGCACAGCTGCTTCACCATGGGCTGCAGCATGGGCTGCAGAGAAATCTCTGCTCCAGTGCCTGGAACACCTCCCCCTCCTTCTCCACTGACCTTGGTGTCTGCAGGGCTGTTCCTCTCACATATGCTCACTCCTCTGTCATGACTGCAATTGCTGTTCTGCAGTAACTTTTCCCCTTAAAACTGTTATCCTGGAGATTCTACTGTTGTCAGTGATGGACTTTACCTTGGCCAGGGATGGGTCCTCCTTGGATCCAGCTGACACTGACTCTGCTGGAGACAGAGGCAGCCTCTGGCAGTTTCTGAGAAGCCAGCTCTCCTTGTCTCCCTGCTACCCAAACCTTGCCATGCATACCCAATAGAACCCCAAACTTATCTCCTCTGCTTTTTAAGAGACAGTTCCAAATCCTCCAATTTCTTATTCACAAGACACTAGGAAATGATATCTCTAAGTTCTCAATAATTACTCGGACCTTTGAACCCTGTGCTATTTTTATAAAACACTATCTCTGGCCAGAGAATATAGGCATGAAATAGTCTTATGAATCATCCTGTCTTTCTTGTGTAACCTTCGAATCAAATTATTGCAATAGAAATTTTCAAGTGTGGTGCATAATAATCAAAACTGCAGCTTCTGAGCTCACTTTTTCACTGGCCTTTATTTAATAGTGTATATATTCTCAGTGAGTCTAACCAAGTCTCAGTTGTTAGGAGACTGTCAGTCTCACATTTTTCTAAATGTGTGAGCTTCACTTTAAAAGCAGCTTGAGACAATTTCCCTGCTCTTCCAGCAAGCTGTACTATTACCTATTTTTGGTTACTACAACTCAACAATTTTGTTTGGAATCTACCTCTGCTTTGGAATGCAAATTTATTCTTGGCATTATGCACCTTCCCAATCTCATGCCAGCAGTATCTGTTCGCTTACATTGATCTTCTTTCTTCTCTGATGCTACTTCTGCAACTATATTCATAGATAGCAACCATGTTTTCTCTCCACCTTTGTTTTTCCAGTTTTAATGACACAAATATTTCTGGGTTCATGACCATTTTTTAGAGTGGATGATGATGTAGAAATTCCTGAAGCTTAACTGAAATTTCTCCAGAACCAGAAGGTCTCAGAATCACAAGAATGGTTGAGGTTGAAGGGACAGCTGAAGGTCATCTCCTTCATTCCCCTTGCTCAAACAGAGTCATCTAGAGCAGCTGTACCAGGATGATCTCAAGGTGCATTTTTAACATCTCTGAGGAGGGAGACTTTACAAACACTCTGAGCAACCTGTGCCAGGACTCAGTCATCCTCAGAGAAAAAAAGAGTTTTCTGATGTTCAGACAGAACGTCTTGTGTTTCTGTTTCTGGCTGTTGCCTCTGGCCCTCTCACTGGGCACCACTGAAGAGATATTGCCACGAGTTCTTCACAGAAAGGGTGACTGGGTATTGGAATAAGCTTCCCAGAGAGGTGATGGAGTCAACCTCCCTGGAGGCATTTAAGAAAAGACTGGATGTGGCACTCAGGGCCATGGTCTAATTGACGTTTTCGTGTTAGGTCATAGGTTGGACTCAATGATCTCTAAGGTCTTTTCCAACCTAGTTGATTCTGTTACTCTGTGAAAGATCTATCTTCGTATGACAATACTAATGTCTTCTTAAAAATTACCTCAAGCCCGCAAGCACAGTGCCAGTCTGAGAAAGCAAATCTCTTTTCACAGTTAAGACAATGTCTTCAAGAAGGCTCTTTTGCGTAAGTCAGGCATTTCTTTACCACTGTCTTTCACTTGGTATAGACATTATTTTATTCGTATGTCATATCTTTGGTTCTTTTTTCTCCCGATCATCTTAATAGATTTCTCCTAATGTATTCACAAGTTTCAAAATATAATAGTACATATCTGTTTGAAATGTCTTCTGAAATAGCATGGTGTATTACATTCTCTTTTTGCATTACCTATAATTATTGTTTCAGTACCTTCATAGTTTACCCAGTAAAGGAAACACAATCATAGCTTGCTCATGAAATATTGAAATCCTGATCAGTTCCTCTTAGCAATCTCACTGACAATGAACTATGTACAGAATTCTCTTATATCAGAATTTTTTAACACCATATATGTTACTGCACATACAGTGTAATTTGCAGTGTGTGCATCAAACTTCCTTTGTATTATAGACCATTTTGGGGGTTTTAGCAAAATGTCGGATGTAAATCAAATGCTGCTGTCCAAAGTTATGGGCATCAAAACTCTATATGAATGAACTGACACTATGAATTTAAATCTTTTGAAATGGTTCTAATTTACTTACATACATTTCTAAAGCCTTTTTTCCATGTCTTTTGAGGGGAGACATTGCTCATTCCATTTCAGATTGGCTTACTGGCTTTTGCTTTTTTTTTTTTCTTACTTTAAATACAGGGCAAATTATGGACTTTACAACTCAGATTTCTGTAGAAATATGCAAAGAAAAATACAGATTTGCTTTGACATTAGCAATAAGAACATCCTCTTAATTTTGCTTACTTCATTTCTTTGGTTGGTTGGTTTGTTCTTAATTGGGTTTTAGGAATTATATGGACTTTCAAGAGAGTTTAAGCAACATAAGAGCACAAGTTCCTGTATATCCCTTAAGTTGTTTCTGTATCATATTTGGAAGAAAAATACCATGAAAATTTTACGTGGAAGGTCTTTCTAAGAGAATTTATTATCTTAGGTCTGGTATAACACCTCAGACTTTGGGTAATTCCATGGAATTTTCTCATATTTAACCTCTGTACATTGAAGTCCCAGTTTCCCTCTAATTTGGATGCATATTGCTGTTTCTTGACTTGCACTTGTTTGAGTGGGTTTTTTTTTCATACTTTGCAGATTCCTTCAGGGTACTGGATTATGAACAAAAACAATACTATGATAAAGGAAAAACTGGTGCAAAAAAGTGAAAGAAATATTCAGTGGAGAGAGAATCATGGCAGTTGAACAGTAAAGGGTTAAGCAAATGTACAGTATCAATACTGGTCTCATTCAGAGGTTTATTTCCTATTTCTCATCTTCAGTTGTTCATGACTTAATTATTTCTCTAGCCCAGAAACCCAGTAAATCTAACATTGTCATTACTAATCGCCAGCCACAGGCTTAGTATGAAGTTTGAAAGGTCTCAGACTGGAAATTTATCAGTTTTTGTCTGAGCTTTTCTAAACCTGTCTGTGGTTTTGCTTTTACTTTGATTTAGCTGAAATAACTTTTTTTCCTAACAATCAGGTCTTCACAATTAATTTGTTAGATACATAGTTTATATACATATATTAGTAGCAGAAAGTTATTCTGTGTAAAACACAGTAATTATGACTTCATCATATATTGATATAGCACAGAGAAATAAATACTTGGAATGATAACAAGGGCCTTGAAAGAGATCATAGCATGGAATGATGAGATGGGAGGCACAGATTGTTACTGGTGATTGCAAGGCTATAAATAACTCACCAATCATCAGTGAAAGAAATAGGAGTTGGACAGGAACAGTTATAGGGATAACAAGAGAAAAGAATAACAAGCACTCGACATATGTAAAATCCATCTGGTACACTAAATTTGGAAGCAACATGAAGATGCAGATCAGCAAAGAAATATCAAGGTGTAAAATTGTGTTGGACAAATAGTCCAAATTGAATCCTAGAAGGAGAAGAAAAAACTTCATCCTACACCTCTCACTTCTTCCAGTAAAAGACACTTACAACTTGCTGGAATTTCCCACTTCCTGTGTGATGACGATCAGTTCTGTACACTCTTGGTACCCAGAAAGGGTAACTACCATTAAGTGTGAGCACAGCATGAGAGAAAAAGTAACAGTAATGAGGACATGTGTGTAGCATTTTTAACTGGATTATTATTATTATTATTATTATTATTACTATTACTATTGTTATTTTGAGATGCTTTGTACAGTAGTATACTTTGACTTCTTTTATTTTTTTGTTTTTTCTCATTTTGTTTCAAATATATTTGAATAATACTTTTCGAACTAGACTGCTAAAATTTTCATTACAGTAAGAATAAATTGTTGTCTTACATTCTCAATGTTTTTTTCTTGCCTGTAACAAGATTTTTAGTGTGACATTTCCTACATATCTGCACAAAGTGCTGCTTGAGACATCCTTCAGTGTTCAACCTAGCTTCCAGCTGCTTCTCTGTAGGAGTAAAAGGCCACTGTGTGCACCAAATTTATCAGCCCTGCTTGATTGCTTCTTATCTCTTGGGGCAGCCAAAATGGCAATAAATGCCTCTGTATGGACAATTGAATTAAGACTTCTCTCTTTGGACTGTATCTTGGGAAAATACATTTAGGGGGGTTTGTTTGTGTTTGTTTGTTTGTTTGTGTTTTTTTGGATACTGCCTAAGGTCAAGAAATATAAAATCTGCATACTTTATTGTGGAAATTGATCACTTCACTTTTTAATCTGCAAATTGCTGAAAGGGTCAGAGTTGTCCCTTTATCACTTAGGTCAAATGATTCAAAAAAAGATTACGGTTCCTTATCTAGGCCACACTTTCCATGAGCTGGCTTCTAGAAGACAGGGAATTAACCCAAACATGCTGGTGACTCCATCTAAAGTCCAGCAAGAGAAACAATTACTTCCAGAGAGCAATTTAGCCACTCCTGAAACAGAGTGCAATCACCCTCTGGAGCTGGATTTTCTAGATGTATTCCTTCCACACTGAGTCACTTTTTTTCAGTAACTTTTGCTGTGCGTAATTAATATGCAAGCATGGTATGCACAACTTAAAAGTAAAAAACTATTATTAACTGATGCACAAAAGATAACTAGGTTTTCTAGGAAATCATGCTGATAATTTAGTTAAAGGATCTTTGTTGGCCAGGTAGACATCACCCCTAAGGTGAAGGGTTGGTCTCTGCTGTTCCCTGGAATGGATCATATAAGCTTATTTATTTGATTTTCCAGTGTTTGTTTGTTTTAATTGTTTGTTTGTTATTTATTTGTTTTTCTGTTTTTAATTTGCAGACATTTTGCAGGCAATTGTCTTATAATAACTGCTTAATATAAAATGGGCAAAATCAGCTGAGATTAATTCTACTGCTTCGTCAGGGTGTCCTTTGGAAATTGGATAAGAAGCTGTGAGCTGAAGATGACAGACTCTTAAAGAGAAATCCCTCTGCTGAAGTCCTCTGAAACATTAACATCAGTTGTCTCTGACTAGATACACTGGGTGTAAAAAGGGCTTAATGGATCATTGTTCTCACAAGGTACAGGTCTGAAGAATCTTAATTTTGGTTTTAGTAGGTTCAAACCTTCCTTTCTACTGCTCTAGCTGTGATCCCAAACATCAGGTCCAAAATAATCAGGATAGAGATGGTTGAGAGCTCATCTCTCTGGTTGTAGCACCTCACTGTAAAAGGTGAAATTTTGGAGGCATTTCAGGGCTATGAAGCAAGAAGCTGTTTCACAAAGGCTAGGACACAGAGAAGGAATTGTGGGTTTAGGTGCCTTCTTCACTGGCTATTCCTGTTTTACCCCAAAATTGTTTAAAGTAAAACAGAGAGACAGCTCTGGGAGACACTGATAACCTCTACACTTCTGGTATAAGGGCAAGACTGTAAGTAATTAGCTACTCCAGAAACTCACACATCTGTTTGGGAAGCCTCATATTAATTTTCAGGCTGAATGTGTTTCTACAGATACTTGTCTGTCTGATGAAAAAGATTGTCTCATTTCCTGATTTTACACCCTGGTGTGGAAAGAAAACATGTCTGCCTAAACTTCATTCATCTAAGCAAAATAAGTTGAACTGTCATAGAGCACTCTTACACAAGGAACGGACCTTCCCTAGGTGAATCAGGTAGCCCTTTTTTGTTCTTGCCCTGCTATGGATTCATTGTTTGTGAGCTGAGGTGAACAAAGTTATACAGTGTGACTTTTTTGGTTTTTTTTGGTTTTTTTTCATCTGTTTTAACTCTTAACCTAACTCTAACTATTTTTATCTTCAGTATATGAATCCAGAAACCCTGAGTGTGTATTTAAGTAGTACTTACTGCAGGCCCCTCAGGCAAATCTAATGAACTCATATGGTCATAAAATAAAAAGCATCTAACACAATTTATATTGTATCAGTCATGTCAGATGTGGGAACCCAGAATGCAGAGAATATTTCCCTGCCTGTTTTGAAGGGTTCTACTCCCCTGGACAACACTGTCTTTGACATTTATCCATGGAGAAAACTGCCAACTCTTTGAGAAGAACTAGAATCTACTCTAGTGTGAACTAAATGATAGAGTGTTATGTAAGCTTATCGCAGGGTGAAAAATCTAAAGTTTTTGGGTTTATTAATGTAGTAAACAGATAAAAAGCAAAAAATAAAAAAATGGAGGATTGTTGTTGTTTCTACACTTTATTCTTCTTCTAGTACACCATATTCTGCAGTAGAAGGTGTCTAAGTGATTGGATAAAAAATTCCGCAGTTCCTGTGTACGTGACAGGAGCATTTGTCTAACATTGATAGAAAAGTGAAAACTTTTGGTTTAAGTTTTTATTGGATGATTTACCTTTAAGAAGGCCATGTTATCTTGATAAGCAAGCATTCTTTCAGCATTCTCAAGCATTCTCAAGCATTCTGCTGCATTCTCTGCTCTGTGCTGTGTCTGGGTCATGCTAGTGACTTTACTTTTCTGATAAGACTTAATAAACTATCTTAAAGCAGAGAGTGCTGAAAGTTTCTTTCATCTATCAGACTCCTGGCAAGGACTCTAAATTCTTCTCCAGTCAGGGGAAGCCTGGCTTAAGACACAGCAAAACCAAAACTGGCGCCCACAGTCATTGAACCTCCCCAGTTCTCTTACTCCTTTCTGTTCTGATTTTCTGAATTCTTATATAGAAAATGTTTTATATTTTTTTATTCACAAAATTGTTGGGGTTGGAAGGGACTGTTGAAGATACCTAATTTAACACATCACTAAAGCAGGTTTACCTAGAACAGGTTGCACAGGTACAGGTGGGTTTTGAATATCTCCAGAGAAGGAGGATCCACCACCTCTCTGGGCATCCTGTTCTAGTGCTCTGTCCTCCTCAAAGTAAAGAAGTTTTTCCTCATATTCAGATGAAACTTCCTGTGTTTCAGTGGGGCTCGTTGCCCCTTTTCTGTCATACTTTATATATCTTTTTTTTTGGTATGCTTTTTGTTCAATAGAGTTTTTTTTTTATTTTTGTGAAGAAGCCTATATTATTTCCATTTGAAGTACAAATTCTTGTTGCTATTATTTCTGTATTAAATAGGTCTTTTTGTTAGAATTATATTTTCCCTTTGAGTCTATCTTGTGATGGACTGAAAAACTGTGTTATTTAATACAACACTCTTCTCCTAATAGAGCCAAGACAAAGTTCAAGTGTTCAACCCACACAATCAGTATTATTTCTATTATTGTTCTATTTAAAAAAGAAAGACTCGTTTGCTATTTTTTTTAGTAGAACTTAGGACGATTTTTTATGGGGGGGTGACTGTTTTCACTACAGACAATTTAATGTAAATAATTCTTAAATTATGACAATTAGTTCTAGAGCATTTGTATGTCAATTACACAGTAGCTGGTGATCAGAAAAGATTGCTGTTGTTGAGATAATGCCTACTAAATTGCACAGACTTCAAAATATTTAGCTTTAGGGATAGCAAAAAAAACCCACTATAGCAAAAATCCCCAAAACCTATCTATGTAGTGCCTTTGTGACAAAGCCATTCTTACTAGAATTTTAAAAAAGAAAGGAAAAAAAACCAACAAATAGAAAAACATGAAAAATGTTAGATTGTTAAAGTAATTATTCCAAAGTTGAGGCAGCAAACATTTTTACTTACCAGCCAATCTTTTTTTCTCTCTATGTACTTAACAGATTGCATTTAAATTATTAAATACTATTTCCACAGTTTCAAAGAGCAAGTGGGAAGAAGAAAGAAATTGAAAACTGTTAGAGGAAGACAACAGTGATTAATCTTCGTAAAATGTCGGAAAGATGTAGTAGCTGAGAAAAGCAAGGAATTTTTCTAATGTAACTTGGACAGGTAAAATTTAGACCAGGAAGACTCCTGGATAGTCAAGAGAAAATAAACACCTCCAGAAGATAATTCATCTCATCCCAAACAGATTTGATGAATATTCTTTTGGATGTGACACTCTCTCTCTGTCCGTGTCTCTATTGATTTGAAATAAAGCTCCAATGATTTGCTTTAACTCCACTATCTTGTTTAGTTTAGATGGATCTCACCCTAAGAGAGCCTACAATATGAATGGAGTAATACTTCAGTTTAAACTAATGTGATTTGACTGATTTATTCAGACTAGTGTAAATCTCTTAACACTTCAGGCTATGCAGATGAGGTCAGAACTGTTCAAGTGACCAAAGGGATAGCCCGCACCATATGACACCATGCTCAATGATAAAAGATGGGGGAGGAAGGTGGAAGAGGAACCATTGGGAGTGATGGTGCCTGTCTTCCCAGCTAACTGTTACCCGTGATGGGAGCCCGCTTTCCTGGACCTGGCTGAACACCTGCCTGCCCATGCGAAGTGGAGAATTAATTCTTTGTTTTTCTTTGCTTGTGTGCACAGTTTTTTCTTTACCCATTGAACTGCCTTTATTTCAAACCACAAGTTTTCTCACTTTTACCTAATCAATTCTCCCTCCCATCCCATCAGGGGTCATGAACTATTGTCCCTATGGGGCTTAGCTACCTAGTTGATTTAAATCACTTTGGTTAAATCAGATAAATCTAAGACTAGTAGTCTGGGTGTATTCTGTCCCATAGAGGGGGACTTGGTTCAGAAAGTGACAAATACTTGTGATCTGTTTTTTTGTATATTTGAAGAGACTCAATCTACTTTGAAGACAAGAGAATAATAAAAGGATAGAAGTGAGAATTCTGGGTCTAGAAGAGGATGGAGGAGAGAAACTTTTTACTAGAAGATCAAAACAAGACTTTAAACTAGATTCGGGTGATTAATGGAAATGAAAACATTAAAACAAATTCATATTATCATAAACAAATGCAAGGTATTGTTCACCATTGAGAATAAGGTTGTGGGCATGTTTTTTGACAACTATTAATGGTAATAAACTGACTGGGAAGAAAAAGACATTTCACTTACGGTGGTTTCTGTGCCTGGGAAAAGTGAAACCAGCAGCAGCTTATAGTGCTATGATAAGATCCTCTTAGAGTTCCTTCAGTGACATCTGTGAGATTAACTGCAGGGTTTGTGCTTCACTTAGGAAAGAGTTAGGTTGGCAGGAGGGAGGGGAATAGTAACTTCTTCAGTAATCACTTAGTTTATGTCTAAGTGTATTCAAAACATTGTGGATTAAAAAGCCCTTTGCAGCTGAGATAGCCTGAAAAAATCCTTTTACCATCGAGCATAAGTATCCTAGGTTTAGAAAAGAGCACATTGAAGGTTTGCCTTCTAAGGCAAGGGTTGATTCCTAACACTTATTCAAAAATTAATGGTCTTGATAAAGGAGCCATTTCTTATGTTAATCAGCATATTGCTCATTCTGTGAAAGTCTGACTCTATTCCTCTGAAACAGAAGAACTAAATGCAAAATAATTTTTTAGCTCCTCACCACTTTTGTCACCCTCTTATGAATTCCTCCTAGAACCCTTTGAAATAGCCTCCTGACAGTTCTTTTAAGTGAGTCTTGATCTTGGGATCACTGAGTAACATTTAATGAGATTAGAGCATCTCTTCATAAAAAGATAGGCCTTCATAATGCATCTGTGGATTTGTTTTCTGTTTTTTTTTTTTTTTTTTTTTAATACATTGTTTTCTCTTCCTTCTTCTCCGGAGATATTTAGTGTGGGTATTTTGTTTGTTTCCTTTTGTTGGGTTTGCTTTTTTTGGGTTTGTTTTTTTTCTTCATAAAGATTTATGACTGACCTGAAACTCTGAAACTAAGCCTCTAATTCAGGAGAATGTAGGAGATTACCAATTTCTTCAGAATATTTCATTAAGTCAATGAAACAAAAATTAAATTTTAAGACTGGATTGTTGTTATCATTACTGATTCATCCCTTACCTCTTCAAACCTAAATTTTTAAGAACTGCTATGTCATCAAATGTCATGCTCTGTGAAATGGAGGTTTCTACTTGATTTGGGTAACACAAACGAAAGAGGAAAAAAACCAATGAAAAGTTGTATATCTTAATTTTTTTCCTCGTTATTTGTATAGGTCAGCATGCCAAATGTAAGTTGTAATCACACTGACCATATTGATATTCAAATGTGGAAAGAAACACCATAACTTTTATCTCATTTTTATGTTCATGCTGCTGCAACTCTGTGCTTCCCTCAGATTACCTGTACCAAATACTTTGTTTGGTGGTCTGCAAGGTGGTCCTCTCATTTCATGTGACACTATGCTGGGATCCTCTGACAATTCAGAGTTAAATACTTAACATTGTGAGAAATTGAGTTCCTCATCATTGTATGTAAAGAACACATCAATTTCATTGTTAGAGGTTTTTTTCCTTTTCTCAGTAACTAACTCACAAGGCTAGGAAGACCCACCAAAGTTGATAATAAACCTTACTGCTGAGATTGTCCTTCAAATCTCCCCCATTTTGTCAGGTGACTCAGAATTTTCCTCCCTTTTATTTCCAGAATCTGATTCTGGTTCATAAAATAAACTTTGAATCTGAATAAAGTTATATCTTCCCACCTAACTTGCTGCCCAGATGTAACTGAAAAGGAAAAGAAAGCAAGTACCCCAGTCCTTTCTAGTGAAATCTACTCCTGCCACATACTTGCATTCCAAGGAGAAATACTGAAACCTTGTACTTGCATTCCTACCTTGGGACTACCTCTTCAGAGTTGTTATCCCAGCACCACTGGGTCGAGAACATATTGGAATATATAGGGGACAGGAAGTGCTGAACACTTTAAAAAATCCAACTCACAAAACATAACAAAAGGTAATTTTTTTTGGTAGAGAACTTAGAGATAGTACCTCTGTACTCACGTTATCAGATCATGAAATGGGACTGATTCTGTTTCAGCAATCCTTCAATGTTTTTGATAGTGAGAGTGCATTATATTATAGCTTGCATTTCAGTCCTTTCTAACGCCGTTTTAAAGTAGATAGGCAACACTGAAACAATTGGCAAAATGATTTGCCACCAGGAATTAAGAAGTCTTTCCTTTTCTTATTTTTGAAAAATAAGAAAAGAAGGAAAAGTAGAAAAGTTTACTCTTGTCTTCTTGTGAACCAAAATATTAGATAGCCACAGGAACAAACAACCCTGCGTATTTTATTTGGATGGTATTAGGCCTCTATATTGAAAGTCACAGTTGTGTCCTTTCATGAAGTTTGCAACATTCATTATTTTTGCAATAGGAAGAAGTTTCTTGTCCTTAAGCTATTAGCTTAAAAATTCATGTCTTGGACTCCTGTAGGGATGGAACTGATCAATCTTTTTGCCATTACTTGTTCAAATTAACATGTGATATATATGTGTTCATGTATTTTAAAGATTTCACTACATGACATTACCTAATATTTCTTCTTTTTTTAATCAACAGCTCTTTGTTTCAGAAGAAATGATACTCATAAAACAAAGAAATCGAGGCCAACACCTAAACAGTCATCTTGCTGAAGAGAAAATTGCTGGATAGGCCAAAAGCAGTTTCCTTCTATATTCAGCCTGAACAAAGAAATTGGGAATCTCAATCCTTGGAAAGCAAAAAAATTGAAAGGAAAACCTCTATCTGTTTAAGACTGCAGAGAAGAAGAGAAAAAAAATCATCTCCTTAAGCAAAGGAAGGTTAGAAAGGAAATATGACAGAAGAAAAATATTGATATATACAGGTTTATGTTTGATTACAAAAGGTAGTGTATGTGTAACTAAAAAAACCTGTGAGATCAGATGATATGGAAGACAAAGAAAGATACTGTAATCTACCCATAAAAGTTAAACCTACCAAATAATAAAAGCAATTATGTCTAGTAATATGCATGCAAGTAAGTATTTGCTGGAACAGAGCAGTCATGAATATTCAGATGATAATCAGATGCTTTAAAATTCTAAATATTTAACTTACTAACTTGTTCTAGTTTAATATTTTCTTTTTCCATAAGCTGTTTGCTGTTCATTACTCGGTTTATGTTATAAAGCAGAAATTTCAATGATCTATCATGAAGTTCAAATAATACTGTATAAAGTCCAAGTAATCAATTTATAAACAGTTTATGAGAAAGACACAGAACAATTTCTCTTTCTATAAAGTTTGAATTCCAATGAACAAAAGACATCACAAGCTTTAGGACTAGCTTGTGCATAACAGCATCCAATACTTTAAAGGGGTTAGTTTCACTAGTACTACTTGAATGGTTTAAATTCCGAGGAATCTGGCTTTCTTTGTGCAGGAAAAGAACCTATTTCATATATTTTTAGATCACAATGTTTATTAATGCTTGCCTTTTGTATTTAGGGAATTGTTTCATCTTCTTTTTCCCTGGAGAGTCCTGAATGGAAGAACAAGGCTTCTTCCCCAGTAAGAACACACCCTAGTGTCCAGTAAGATTCTGGTTTGGTCTGATGGGGAACACAGTGAAATGTATGATCTTAGTAAATGATTCAGGATGGTAAGCACTGCACAGAATAGTGCCATTGGAGATAAATTGGTGTCTGTACACAGGCCAAGCAAAAAACAACTCACAGTATAAGTAATATTAAAGATATTTAAATGCTTTTGGAGAAAGGTCATAGACTTTAGGTTAGCTAGTTCAGAAAACATGTGGGAAAAGCCACCTGTGAGATGCGCCCTTCCTCATCTATCTGTGCAGTGATAGCCTTGCTTGAAGAGCAGTGGTATCTCTCTGCAGAGAGAGAAGTCTCTATGCATCAGCCTACTACTGGTACCTGAGCAATAAACAACATTTCTGTCACTGCAGCAGGGAAGCTACAGTGGCTGAGTACAGATTGCTATACAGTAGCTGAGCATGCTTTCATTGCGTGAAGTTTTGGTGTGGACCTTTTTTGCAAATGTCCAATTAATCCTTGTGTAGACTCTGCATGCTCCTCAGAAAAAGTTTTCAAGGAGTACCTGATATTTCCCTGTCGAATCTTTCTGCACAACTGTATTATAGATTGACTCAGACAATTTTGTATCAGTGAGTGCTAAGGAGTTAAAGTAGAGATGAAGATGTGTCTGCAAATAATTCAAAGAAAGCAGAAGCATTTCTGGTAAGTTTTTCCACCTTCTGAAGCTATTACAATCTTTTATGCAGACTAGTTTAAATCTGCATTTTAAAATCACATAACATGGTTAAGGTCCAAAAATAGAGACAGGTGTAAACAGAAGTGTCAACCAGCCCTTCTGGCTGTTGAAAAGACACCTTGAATTAAAGTGAGAGACTCTGAAAAAAAAGAGACTGCCTGCGGAGTGAAATGTCAAAAATGCATGTCACACAAGAGTGCATCTTGCTGGTACTTGCAAGACCAATTCTTATCTCACAAGGGAAGAAGCTTAAGAACAGAGTGACTCCGATGGAGGTCAGCACACGATGTACAATTTCCTGGGAAGTGAGTAGCAATATCAGTGAACTCACAGCCCTACTCCTGATGTGTTACGGCCTTTAAGATGAGAGAAAAGAAAATATGAACAGCTTTTAACATTACAAGCATTTGAGAGTGTTTCCAGCCTCAAGGTTCTGAAATGAGTGTGGAAAGGACATATCAATTGAGACATAGCAGTTCGCATTGCTGTCAGGTACCAGTAAGCTAATACATCAAACAAGTAAGTGAATTACCAAGCCCAATGCACTCTTGAAAACTACATTTATTGTAAAAGACAACATCTTTCTTTACCAATAAACAAAATCACTAAAAATGAGTTTACTGCTATTATGTAGGGTAAGAACAGTTCAGGCAGAAGCAAAAATTATTTTAAGTGAATATGTGTGTAGCCCCCCTTGCACTTCAGCACTAGCGCAAGTTATTGAGCCAGGTCCTCAGCTGGCAGAATTGACTTAGATACTCTGAATTTGTTTGAACTACATTTATTTGCACAAGCCACGTCTGGCTCACTGTGTAGGTAGATGTGGTCTGGGCTCAAAAGCAGATAAGTAAGATTGTTGTCTGCTGATTTAACCATTGATTTCTCATGGATCAGATGATGGTTTTGTGGATCATTTTGGAAAACAAATTCAAAACTTATTTTTATTAGCTTTTGTGGAAACACCAAAAAATCTTACTGCTGTAATGTTCATAAAGAGAACCTGAGCCAAAGCTTATCAATTTTCCCATTGATTTCAATGGGTTTTGAATCTGTGAGGGAAATAACATAATCCTGCGTGAAGTGAAAGAAATACAGGTTTAGATTTTATGCATCTAAAGAATGGATATAGTAACTTACTAGTTTATTTTGTAACAGTTGCTAAGAATTTAAAGCCTCTTTAACTGATTGCTTCTACTTCCCTTTCCTCTAAGGGAAACAACATTGCAAAATAAGCCTTTTATGGCCTGTATGAGAATAACAACACAGAACAATTATTGGAAATACAATGCATTGTAATGGATTTTTTTATATGAGTATTTTATATGTGTAACTGTTGTTGAATACCTGTTAGAAACTCTAAGAGATACATTAAGGGAAAAATAAGAAGAAATTATATGATTGTTTTTCAACCAGTGCATTCTATAACATATAGTAATCAAAAGAATTTTCTTTGTTCATTTTTTTTTTTCAGGCTATTGTTCCACTTTCAGCTGCATAGCACTGCTATAGCTCCAGTACGAATTCTAGTGCAGCTCATAGGGGCTATCAACTCCAATCTCAGAAGCTATTACATAATAAATACTTTATAATTGCTGACATTAAATACAGATAACATTGGTGGTGCACCCTGAGTAAATAATTATTATGTGTATTTTAAGTTGTTGTTTAACACATGCTGCATAAACATTAAAGACAGACTGAGTGCAGCTTTTCCACCTGTATTAGTAAATGTGAGTGACAGTTTTTTTAAATTTTACTTTGGATTTTCTTTACTCATAGGTATAACAGCAAATTTTTGTTCAATAAGGAATATTAAAACTTAGATGTTATAATTAGACTTTAAAATAACTCTGACTAAAAGCAAATACATGTATTACTTTAACAGAAAACAGGAATGCAGAGAAGCTGATTGGATCTGCCATACAGAGCAGGAATACAAGGGTGTGAAGAACAAGCATGGTGTGCAAACATGCAAGGTTAGTGCTGGAACTTCAAATATTAGATTTCTCTCCTAAAGATAAATAGAATCAGAAGTTAATGTAGACACTATGTGCAGATCATATGCTTCCTCTATGTCATTTCCCTCTCCGCTAAAAAAATGAAGAGAAGAGAAGAGAAGAGAAGAGAAGAGAAGAGAAGAGAAGAGAAGAGAAGAGAAGAGAAGAGAAGAGAAGAGAAGAGAAGAGAAGAGAACTCTGTGTGTTTCAAACATTACATTATCCATGCATGTAACCTAAGTAGCCCATACAATTCTTAACATAGAAGTAAATAATTGTTATAGCTACATTATTCAAATTTAAACCAAACAGTAGGGAGAAATACCGAGTTCTATAGAAAAATTAAGAAGAGATCCACTGCTGGAGAATAGCAGCCCTTGGGAAGGACTCACAGTGGAGAAGTTTTTGGCAGATTGTCTATCGTGGTAGGGTCCCTACAATGGAGCAGAGAAACAATGTGAGGAGCCCTCCCGCTGAGGAGGAAGGAGAAGAAATATGTAATGGACAAACTGATTAAAACCCCCATTTCCCATCCTCCTCCACTGCTGGACAGGGGATGAGGTAGAGAAAATTGTGAGTAAAGTTAAACCCAGGAAGAAAGGAGGAGTAGGGGGAAACTTTTAAGATTTAATTTTTATTTTCTCATTATCTAATCTGATTTTGATTAGTGATCAATTAAACTAATTTCCCTAAATTGAATCTGTTTTGCCTGTGACAGGAAATGGTGTGTGATCTGTTCTCTCTTGACCCCCTAGCCTGTCATTACCTTCTCTCCACAGTCCAGCTGAGGAGGGGAGTGAGAGAGTGGCTTTGGCGGGCACCCATTGTCCAATCAGGGTCACCCCAACACCATGGTATTTCCAGAATAGCCTCCTTTAGGGTATATCTTTTTGCTTCTTTTCTCAAATGGATTTTTTTAACTTGGAAAACAGATTAAGGTGGAGGCTTTAACCTGTATAGTAAAGGAAGAATAAAATGTTTATATATTTACTCTAATACAAATTAATTTAAGAACAATATTTACCCTGACATTCAGGATAGATTTTAGAGCAAGTACTTTTTTTAAAAATTATTTTCTTTATCTCTCTTTTTATTTTGGTTCAGATGAGATGCCGATTTCCCACATGTATTTACAGCCTGACACTGTTTTCTCAGCATAAGCAAAGAAATTGCAAAAGTTTCAGTCTTTAAAAATTTAATTGGATCTATTTTTGAATCTCAGTTTGACTGTATAGTGCCCAGAGGGAGCCACAGAAATGTCTTTAAAGGACCTAAAATAGTGTTTCTATTCATAAAAATGTCACAGCTTTACAGTCCAGGATCTCATAGCTCTGCAGGCTAAAAGTAAGTGCAAGTCTCTAGAGGACAATCTCTTCCCAGTGGAAAAGTGTTTCACTATGGCCTTACAGAACCAAAAGACATAAACCTTCTACCTTAAGAAAACTAAACCAGCAAAGAATGGAGGCATATCTGTAACAAAAAAATAGATTAAAATTTTGCTTATTCTAAACTTGAAACACATTCATATATGGTGGGAAGACAAGAGTTAAGTGATTGTATTTTGGCAGAAAATTAAAGTTCCTTTGACAATGTGGTCACTGTTTTAAAATAAGCTATTTGAAGTTAACCTGACTGTATGAAAAATCCTATCAAGGTAAGGTAATGGACAGTTACAGCTGCCAAAAGTGTATACAAGGTGTAATGCTGTACCACAACATACATAAAAGAATCAGGAAACCCATCTGTATGTAGGTGGTATCTACCACTCCAGTTTGTGGGGTATCACTGCATAGACAATAGGAGATGTACTATTGTCTGGGGAAAACAAGACATAAACAAGCACAAAATCCCCACAATAGATATTTGTCTCATTCCTCTCCCTCCTCCACTCCTCAGAGAGAAATACCATAGGAATGACACCTTCTGTTTCAGCAAATTTCATCACAACATTAATCTTTGAGGCAACCTGACTTTTGTTCTTGTTTTGCACAAATGTCTTCATCTTAAGCAAGCAACTATGTTGTACACAGCAGGGTTTTTTAATTCTGGCTCAATCTTTACATTTTTATGTATAAAATAGCATTGCTTTCTTTCACATTGTATTCAAGTATGTTCTCACAGGTGTTTCAAATCCTCTTCCACCTTAAAGACTCATTTGAACTGTTTTTCAACTCGTTGCTACTAGCTGGTTCTCAGATACTGAATGGAGGAAGCCCTGGCAGCTTTCAGAAGTCTTACTGGTAAATGAACAAAATCAAGTACCAATGCTAAAATGAACCTGAAAAANGCTGGTTCTCAGACACTGAATGGAGGCAGCCCCGGCAGCTTTCAGAAGTCTTACTGGTAAATGAACAAAATCAAGTACCAATGCTAAAATGAACCTGAAAATAGAATGAAAAAAAAAACAAAAAAACAAACAACAAAAAAAAACAAACAAAAAAAAAAAAAACAAAAAAACCCAAAAAAACTAACAAAACCTCAAAACAAAACAATCAACCAAGCAAAAACACCACAAAGCAGACAATCAACAAAACCTTCAACATATAAACATGAGACTCAAGGAAACTCAAGGGAGAAGTTTAGCAACTCAACAAATTTCAATTTTTTAGATAAATCAGGGATAATCTGAAATATATGAAAAAGCACTTCTCCAAGTAAGGAGTGGGTGCCAATATGAAAGAAGACAGCTGGAAGGTAACAATTTCTGACAAGCATCCATTCGCTGGAAAAAAAGTGCATGTTTTCGATAGTTCTGCTAATTCTAGAAGAATTGAATTATAAATCCATAATACCTGAGGAACGAAAAAATAGAGAGGATTTAAATCTAAGAAATAAAAAAGAATAAATTATAAAGGCTTAAGGGGAAAAAAAAGTAAAAATTGAAAAGGTCTTAAATAAATTTGAGATAATTAATAGCCAGTTAGAAAACTAGTCCTTGAGAAAATCTTTGTGGTTGAGGGTTAATTTGAATACCCTGAATACGTGCATTAGCCATTCTAGGGCTTTAGTGAATCAAAAGTATTAAGAGGGCAAGACACATCAGGTTTGCAGACCAGCACATATGGAGGTACAGTTCAGTTGCATCTGTGAATTAAAAAGACCAGATCACAGTCTAAGCACTGTCACATGGCTGTTTATTTTATCAAATTATTACCATGGGCACTGTTACCATCATGGTCCGTGAAAAACTAGCAGTGTCCCACACATGGTTTCCTTTGTGGTTGACAGCTTAGGTGCTACCATGCATTACAGATGTTCAGACATGAGCCACACCATCTGATTGACCTGAAGGGCTTTCAAATGCTCTCTGGCCTGTTCTATCCCCTAGTGTAGGTAGAGTATTTTCGATACATAGCACAGCATAAGACAATGACCTATTTCTAGTCTACAAATAGGTCATGAGCAATAAAAAAGGAAGTAAAAACTGTGAAAAAGGAGGAAACGCCACAAAAATTCCCATCAGAATAATGATCATTGCATCAGAAGAAAAATGGTTTACTATTCTGAAAAAATCAGAAACCTTGTTGAATTTTTTCTACCATTGTACATAGGTGCACAAACTGGCCTTTCTCCCAATTTTTTGCAGTAGCATTGAAATAGAAACAGTAAATGATGGAGAGTAAATAGGTAAAATACATTGCTTAAGTTTACTCCAACTATAGGCCTATATAAACCATATTTAGAAAAAAATGCATAATAAAAAAAAAAATTTAAAGCTGAGTTCATGGCCAAGGAAGCTGTTTTGCCTCCAATGCAAAGACTAGAAAAAGATTGGGTGACTGGGAATATTTTATCTAAGATCTAGGAAGGCAAATTTTCACTATTGCTAAATGCTATAGGAAAACAACCCAACCAAAAAAAAAAAAAAAGATTAAGTGTTGATAGAAATAGCTGTAATAAGTAACACAGTGAAATGAGTAATCAAAGACCCCAAAAGTTTCAGATGCTGGTGTTAACTGAAAATTTGCAGAATCCGAAGCAGTCTGACACTCACCAAGTGCTGTTGCACATTCTGATGAGAGTTCTGAAACTCCAGAGGCCTCCAGTTAACGTTTTTCCATCTCCCATTTAGTATTTTTCTGATTGATGGTTGTTTACGTTCATGAGCTATGGTAATGCAGTAGGTCAGGAATCATAAAGAGCTCAGCTCTTCCACGTCCAGAAGGCAGAACAAAGGGGATCTTTTTGCTGCAGTCAAATAATCTAATATTTTGCACAGTATCTTGTTTTGATTTGAGAACTACACTACTTATTCTCAGAGGTCAGCCATGTTGATTCTTTTCTCTTTCTAGTCAAATGTGTCCAATAATCCTCTTTCATTATCTGAGCTCTGTTTTTTTTTCTGAAAATGCCTTCTGTCACAGAGAGATAAGTTATGTTGGATGCCTTAGGCTACAGAAGGCCAAAATATGTTTTGTTCAGTCTATAGGACACTAGCAGAGGAGCAATGCCTGTGACTGTGACTCCTTTCCATCTGTCCTGTCTTCTTGATATGTTTGTGAGTCTTGTTGAAGTCCCAAAAGTGCTTGGTGTCTTCAGACATTTAAAGAAAGTTCTGTTTGGGACCCAGATGTTACATTTTTATTTCACTGGAGAAAATTCAGCTTGCTGATCCTCTTAGCATAACAGGGTGACATATTTTCCTGTTGAGGCAGAAGTAAAAGGAGCAATCAAGTGGAGAAGGAAAAAAAAAAAAGAAAACAAAACCCCCAATGACCTTTATATGATACATTAGGACTAAGCTAATTTTCACAACGACTTTTTATTTCACTTTCTTGGGAAAAAAAAAAAAGTTATTTTAATAAGAGTCCTTCTCATACATCAATATCTAAACTTATAAAGTCTCTATATTCTTAAACAAACCTGCTGCTTCTCATAAATATTTGTTCAAATACTAAACTGTTTGTTCAGCTAAGTTTGAAAACTATGTTTTTGTTCCTATTAGACCACTGGAATTGAATACTTTTCTTCAATTAGACATGAATTTTATGAAGAATGTCAGCATAGATATTTTTCAGTATACTCCTGTGCTTATAGGCAAGACATTAATTTATTTATGTAATTTAAATACACATGCACACACACATACACACACAGAGTTTTTTCACTGAGATAATTAAGCATCATAAAAATGCATCCATAAATAAGCATATCATATAATTCATTTTCAGAGTAACCTACATGAAATAGAACATACATTTTCTGCCTTTTACTCTATTATGCATACTTATTAAGAAGCTTATAAAACAGGTATACTCCTGCTCTTCTCCAAATCCTTACTATAATAGCTCAATTTAATGACACATTATAATTTTTTACAGAGAGACAATGATTTTCAGGTTTTTTCACTGGCATGATAGGGGACTTAAATAATGTAAAATTCCTGGATTTGATGTGTTTGGGGGGAATGACTTTGTTTTATCACTATGCTATGCAAGACGTTCAGGGTTTCAGTGGGACTATTGTCTGTAATGCTAAGCACACTTACAAAGGTTTAGGGCATCAGATATATCTTCCTTTTTATCTTCTGTGTTAAGCAAATAATTCAGTGCTTTCCTCAGTAGTAAATACTAATTTAAGAAATGCATTTCTACTTCAAGTGCTTTCTTTGTTCATCCTCCATATGAGCTAGGTGCCTTCACTCTCCTTATAATCAAAAGAATGAAACAGTTACTTTCAGAGCACAAGTAATTTCTAACTAACATTTACAAGAGCTCAGATAAACCTCTTATTTTTCTTCTCTGACTGGAAATGCTAGATTTCTGCCTCAGACATGGACACATCTATGCTGTGGCTATTTAAAGTTAGGCAAAATTAATCCTGCTTGAATTTTTTACAACAGTCACAGAAACTCTTTGGCATCAATCTTGGGGTGTCAATAGAACTATTAACCGCAGTTTTTAATTTCTTGGGTTTTTTTAAGATTAAAATTATGTGTAGGTCCATAAGTAAGCCAGGGATGAAAATGATTGATTTCTATCACCCTTGTCTAATAATAAGATGCAAATACTCAGCTTTGTGTGTCTGAGATTAATAAAGTTAAGAAGAGTTTAGTTAGATAAAGTATTGTGATGCATAATGCGCTAGTACAGATTTTGGAGTTTTTTTCTTGTTGACATATAAAATACCAAGGGAAAAGTGGTTATGTAAGTGACAGTACACTGAAGACTACTTGACAGGGAAGTCCTTCATATCACATTATATCTTGTTATAATTTCAGTTTATTTCAGTTTTCAGTTTGGTTTTGGTTTTTTGGAGTTTTTAAACACTTCTGGTAGCTATTTTCCACAGTCATATATAAGGATTGTATTACATTAGTCATAATAAATTGGTTATCAGTTTTCACTTCCTAATAAGCTTGAAAAAGATATTCTATGAAATGTCAGTCACTGAGGCACAGGTATTCATAAACTTTAGTAATCCCTGAGTTATCTTTCCAAATATTTTTCATCTAGAATATTTTTTAATCTTAAAGTAATTACCTTCATTTGTCCAGAACTCATTTTTTAATTTTTGATGTGTTTTTCTCCTTACAGTGATCAGTAGGTAAGCTTTATTTTTCCATCTGAGTAAATGCACCTTAAAAAGTGCTCAGCACTAAGATTAAAACAGTATTAAGACTTCAGACTCCTTTTTCTTCTGACATCTCTTATAGACTTGAAAACTATAAAGAGACTTAATGGGACAAATCACAGCATGAAATCATTCTCCTTTTCTGAGTGCTTTGGTGCAATAGTTGACACACAAGAAATAAGTATGGTTGGAAGGGACTTTATGATCATCTGGTTCAAATACCCCTGCCATGGGCAGGGACATCTTCCCTGACCAGATTGCTCAGGGGCCCATCCAGTCTGGTCTTGAGCACTTCCATTTGCCAGAGCTTCTCTGGGAAACCTGTTCCAGGATCTCACCAGCTTTACTTTAATTTTTTTTTTCCTTATATATAACCTGAATCTTGTTCATTTTAACATTGTTTGCCTTTGTCCTCTCACTACACACCCTATTAAAACGTCTTTCTCTGTCTTTGTTGTAAACCCCCTTTCAGTATTGAAAACCCACAATCAGGTCTCCCTGGAGCCTTCTCCATGCTGAACAGCCCTAACTCTCTCAGTCTGTTTTTCATATCAGATATGTTCCAGCCTTCTGATCATTTTTCTGTCCTTCCTCCAGAACTGCTCTAGCAGGTCCATAGCTTTCTTATAGCAGTACTCCAGATGAGGGTCTCATGACAGTAGAGTAAGTAGAATAGAGTAGAGTAGAGTAGAGTAGAGTAGAGTAGAGTAGAGTAGAGTAGAGTAGAGGGATAGAATCACCTCCCTCAACATGCTGGCCCTGGTTTGTTTTTTTTTACAGCCTGGGATACAGTTGGTTTTCTGGTCTGTAAGTGCACACTGACAGCTGAAGTCATCTACCAGTACACCCAATTCCTTTCTGCCGGGCTGTTATCAATCCATTCATCCTGTATTGATACTGAGGGTTCTGAGCCAGGTGCAGGACCTTGCACTTGACCTTGCTGAACCTCATGAAGTTCATCTGGGCCCACTCCTCAAGCTTTTCAAGATCCCCCTATATAACGTCTCTTCCTTCAAACATATGAACTGCATCACTCAGCTTGGTGTCATTTGCAAATTTGCTGAGGGTGCACTCAGCCCACTGTCCAGGTTATTAATAAGGCTATTGAAGAGTACCAGTCCCAATATAGACCCCTGAGGGACAGTGGTCGTTTGGAAGTAAAACAGATTTCTGCATTCATATCTGGAATTTCTCTCTGTTAGTTCTGAATATCTTAGAATAGGGATAATCTTATAACACTGTTCTAGAAATATCCACATAATCACCAAGTGAGCGAGTGTCCTCAGACGGCATAATGCCATGACAGAGAAAACAGCTTTTTCTTTTCTTTTATTTTTCTGAGAAAACAGTCTCAGGGGACTTTTGCAACAGGATTAATTAACTCAGGTGGATTTGTGTTTGGTATTTTTGGTTTTCTTCCAGTTCTACAATTAACAGATCTAGACCTAACTTGTACATTTTTGAAAGAATGCTCCCTAGTATACTGTTGACAATGTCATAAAGTTAAATAAATTTTGCATTTTTTAATAAGAATTTTTCTCATATGAAAACTTATATGATCATCTTGTCCATTTAATACCAGAAAATCTAATGTTTTTGTTTAGTGTATAAGCTTTGCAATGAGTTAATGCATATGAAGCAGAAAAAGTCTAGGAAAAAGATTCTCCTGTTAGGAAGGAAGACTATTCTGACTTGTCTCTTCTTTTTTTTTTCCTTCCCTTCTGCAAGCAGAACAACAACTTAAATATAAGGTCCTCAGTAAATGTAACAGCTCTGGCAAGTTGGTGTCTCTTATAATTTTTCATGATGACAGCTTATAATGACATACACTGTTATGTTGCCAACTCTCATTAGCGTAAGGTAGCAGAATGTTAGTGCTGTCATTTTCTTAAGCCGCCCTGCTTTTGCTATGGCGTGGCATTACATCCTTGTTTTAAATCAAACATCTGCTCTTTGTGTCTACAACCAATCTGAAGAATGCTGCTTGTATAGTACAGCAGGCAAAAACCAGTATTTTGTTATTTATCCAGATAAAGAAGTTGATGACATGAAAATGGCATTTTCTTTTCACTTTTAAGACCTGAACTAAATCTTTTTTCCAATATTTGAAACTACTCTACCTTTGACAATACTTAGTTGTTTTAGTAAATAATTAATTTAACTTATTAAAAGAAAGTGCTAACTAGGCTACATTCCAATAGAATTTTTTTATTTTAATGTAACCATCTTGGTCTTTTGTTTAAATTAATAAAATTCCTATAAAAGCAATAATTACAACCTGGTTCTTATTAATGTCAAACTGACTACCTCATTGCTTTAAATTCTAGGAAATAAAAGACATGAAATATGAATATTTATCCTAATAAGCTATAATCTTAACATTAGGTTTTATTCTGTGACTAATTCTTAGGTAGAAAAAGAATAATTTTATGAAATAAAAGAAGAATAATTTTATTAAGAAATTACCAGTTAATTCCCTTCTTTCTAGAATATTGTCATTTTCCTGGAACTGCCAAGGACATATTTCCTAGTCGTGTGTGGGTAAGAACACTACCTGCATAAGAAAAAAGAATGTCAAAACCTTTTAATACAGAAAATATTATGATTTTTAAAAGATTTTAAGAAAGAGTATTCTCTATCTTAATAGTTATTTTAAAAAATAATAATGTTTGGTACAGATAAAATGTTAGACAAATTAAAAAAAAATTAAAATATTTGACTTCTTGGTTTTTAAAGCAGTGAACTCAATTTTTACAATCAGGTTGACATTTCAAATTTAGTATTTCCTTGAAAATACCACAAGAGATATGATGTCCACGATATGTACCTTCACAGAAAAAAATAATACTCTTATTTATTTTCTAGCTACACAATCAATAAAGTGTGTTTCTGGACGAAAAAGGTGGAACAATGTTGAAGTTTTAGGATGTCAGCAGTAAAAGATTCTTATGGTGGAATTAATTTTAGTCCTTTGGGGAGTTATTAACTGAAGCTGAATTGCTGAAATCTGACTTATATGCATCTGGAAAAATAACGGTTTCAACTGATTTTTTAGTAGGATGGATTTTGGATAGACACTCCTCTTAATATACGAGGCTGTAAACCAAAAATCCCAAATTTAAGCCTTTGTTTTATTTGTCAGACTTATGGCTCCATAATCTATAGATTATTAACAGAGTATTGGGAAGGAAGGAATCTGAGAGAAAGATTTCTGGAGAAAAAAAAAAAAAAAGGAAAAAAAGACAAAGAAAAGAAAAAAAAAATGAAAGAAAGAAGAAAACTAACTCCTACATCATTGTTTTTCAAAAAAAATTGGGTTTTTTTTACTTTTCTATAGACCTGGCCCAAGACAGCTGTCAGTGGAAAAATGACAACATTCAAAAAGATACGTGTCATAGCCCAGTTGCTAGACAACACATAGTATTGCAGTTCTTCTACATGATAATTTTTCCCCCTTTTGGGGAAGAGAATAATAGAGTATCTCATCAGAAGGGACCCTTAAGAAACATCAAGTCCATCTCCCTGCTTCTCCCAGGACTACCTAAAACTAAACCACACGGCTAAGAGCAGCCAGATGCTCCTTGAATGAAAGGCTTGTTTCTGTGACCACTTCCCTGGATAGCTGTTCCTGTGACTGACCACCCTCTGAGTGAAGTTTACCTCGTGTCCTACCTGAACTCCCTCTGACGCAGCTTCACTACATTTCCTCGTCCTGTCAGGGCTCATCAGAGAGAAAAGATCAGCACCTCCCTCCCCACTGTCCCCTTTGAGGAAGTTGCAGTCTTTGACGAATTCATCCCTCAGCCAATTCTTCAAGCCAAACAAAACACCTGATCTCATCTGCTTGCCCTCAAGGCAATGGCATTTTCTGTTTGACGATTTTGTTTCCTTCTCAGTTCTCCTGTGAAAATGGACCAACTGCTCATGTCCATTTAGGAATGTAGAAAGAGTAAATACATTCATCATCAAAGTATTTTTATGGTAGCTAAAATGCAAAGATATTCTACAACAGTGCGATCCTTGTTTTGTTAAATATGGGGGTAATAATAAACCTCAATTTCTTCATTTGGTGAAGTTGGTGTATCAATTTATGCTGACTTAGTCTGAGGACAATGTCTGTGAAGCCTGTTTATAAAAGCATTGAATAAATGAAGGTGAAAATTTATTTCTCAATCACGGATTGCAGCTGAGTTACTGTTCAGTGAACTGAAGGCAAGAACAGGAGGCTGGCAGCATTCCATCCCCAAGCCAAGATGGTGCTGAAGTGCATTTACTTCCCATTTGTGTCTTACTCACTGACAGCAACAGTGATGCCAAGCTTGCAAAAGTGCTGCAGGAAACTGGATAAAAGGGGTCTAAAAGTTGTAATGATTGCCTTTTAAAATTAATCAGATCTGAAAAAGTTTGAAATATTTATAAAGCAGTTTTGAAAGATATCAAATGAAAAACAGAAAATAAGGTGTGACTGCAAAATGAAGCTCTGAATAGGACATGCCAGTAAAACTCTAAAATGTGAAAGGAACGTGGATTAAATGAAAATGAGAATAAGTGTATTTAGAGTGCAAAGAGAAGAGACCCCACATATATCTCACACAATATGACCCACTTGATTTTTATTCTAGAAGCTTCAGTTCTCCTAAAAGCTGTTGTGGAGCTCTTTCTTTTCATACCACTATCTCAAGCATAAAGATATATGTATTAAAAAATCAATAGTTTTAAAAGGGGACCCAAGACCTAGGAGGAATAAATTTCCACCCTCAGCATCATATTTTTCTGAGCAAGAACCTCAGGATACCAGTGACTTTTCATTACTCCCTGGACCAATTTTTCTTGAAGACCGAAGCAGTAGACCTTAGGACTCAAAGTACAAATATAACACTAGAGGAAAAGTGGATATAATATGTATGTATTTGCATTATATTATTCAATATGTTAGCTTCAGTGTAACTGCAATAATAACTCCTTTTGATTAAACCCTAAGGCCTTAATTAGACTAATAAAAAATTATTGGTTCCACATAGAAGGCTTTTACTCTTAGCAAAAGAGTTCCTGTTAGTGAGATTTTGAGTGTAACAAGGAAGGAAGAATAAATTTACTAATAGAGATGCAGGAGATACTAGTTCCTTATTATCACATTTATCACCAACTTGTCCTGTCTATACAATGAGGATCTTGTCTCACTCCATCCTCCACACTGATCCTCTCTATATTATATTTAAAGGTTTTTTGAATAAAGCAACAGCTTACTGCCCTTATCAAACCAATAGAGAAGTTCAAAACCTCTTGCAGGCAGGGCTTTGGTTTCTAAGGTACTGAGCTCTGTGTTAAGACAAATATTAAAAGGCATTGTATAGGAGATGAAATTATTTACAAGGAAGATGGAGTGATTTAAGAAACATAACTTTTCCACTTGTTCTACCTACTTTGCATATATACAACTGTGTCTTTCTGACAAAAAAATAGGAAAATATTGAGAATGCAAAAATATCTATATTGAGATTTGCATTAAATCAGATCTCTTTAAATTCACTACCTTTATTTCAATTCATAGATCATAAGGGTGAGATTTAAGAATTATCCTGTCCCTTACTGATGACTCATCAATTGAGTTACTTTGATATTTGTTGTTGTGCAAGTTTTAGCCTGAGGAATTATTGTTTCCCTGTGCAGCAGCTGCAGAAACAGATGCTGGATTTGGTTTGCTGGCACACACCCAAAAAAGCTTAAATGCAAAACAAAAATGATTTCTGGCCTATTGCCAGGTGGTCCCACTTTTCCATCTGCTGGAGAGATTTTAATTTGCCACCACTTTTTTAAAAAATGTTTCGGGGACTTTGCAGACATATTTATTTTTAAATACATACTTGACTGGCAGACAAATTTCATTTTGGCAGCATTCTGTGGTTAGATCACCTTCTCAGTATTGTTGGGACCCTCTTCAAGCAAGAAGAAGAAGTATTTTGTGTGGGTGTCTAGTGAACCTGACACATATGATCAACATGGTAAGAGGTCCAACGCCACTTTGGACAAAAAATAGCAGACACTTTCACCTTTGAGAAAAGGTCACGCTTGCAGGTTCAACAATACCATGGAGTCTTTCCAGACCCTAAGCACAAAAGTTATGCCTAGAAAAATCTTAAGACACAATAAGGAAAGATATTATTTGATTTTTAATTAAGAAGATAAATGCAAAAAAAAAAAAAAAAATCTGAACTAATGAATTAATTAAATGCAAAATTATGGTTGCTCAGTAGCTTATTATGCTAACATAGAAAGGGAGAAACAATATATCCCCTGTAATTTTCTCAGGACTGTATGTTCAATGTCTCCAAAAGACCTTGTTGTACAAGACCTTTGACAGCATTCTTGATGGCCATTAAAACTGAACTAATCAATACAGAATATGATAAATAAATAAATAGATGAAACAAAATCCCCACTAAATTAAAACAGAGCAAAAGAAAACAAAATTGAGATTTCATTTAACAATTTTATTTGCATGAGCTACATGTCATTTGTTAGCAGTTGTTGTTATTCATGTGTCTTTCTAATGTCCTAATCCCAGAAGCCTGTATTTCTGTACATCTATGCTCAGACATTCCAGGGTGAACCTTATCTCTTAAAAACACTGCTGAGAGTTAAGTTTATTGGCAAAAAATTATTGAATAGATTTATTGAATAGAGAGTAACAAAATCACATGCTTCTTCAAAAAAAAAAGCATTCTTGTCTGTAAAACTGATTTTAAAAATTCCAGGAGTTTCCTTCAGATTCCATTGCAAATCTTTCTACTTACGTTCCAACCCCTTCTTCAGGTGGTCCTATTGCCATCCCTTTATGCCATCTAGGTAAGCTTTTATAACCAGTGCCCATATACAGGACCTAACAATACACAGTGACTATCAGGTCATATTAGATAGGGTCTAGAGTTTTGATGAACTCTCTCTCCCTTTCAATAGGACTGGAAGTTTTCTAAAGTAAGGCCTCTACAGCTTTCTTGGCAGCTGATGACATTCTCTGTCCTAGGTTTCAGAGAGGAGGCAAGTGACAGCAGTATGGTGTAGTACATACAATGTGTTAATAGCTTGCTTTCAAGCCAGCAGGTGTTTGTAAAGCTCAGAATTTCCGATTTCTGTAATTATATTGCTAAAATGGAAGTTAATTGTTGTGGAACTGCAAGAACTGCAGAGAGATACAGGACTAAAATGCATTATATGACTATAGATGTATAATGGACCCAGAAGATTCTGTTTGTGTTCTCTCACTAATGTGAAATTCAACCCTGCTGCACATTTCAATGTCCTTCTTCTGTACTAATCTGTCTTCCAAAGACAGATGGCTTTTGCAAGTTGTAAACTTTTTTCTCCTAAAATTGATAAATCATCTGCACAGGAAAGTTCCTCTATTTCTGCCACATTCAGAAAGAAAAAACAATATGAAAACATTCTTCCTACCCTGTCACAAGAGACTATTTGTCCTTCAAATTATCTCAAAGGAATAGTCATAAGGAAATGCAAGTGCTTAATATGTCTTAAGTGGTACTATACATTGCTAAATACTTCCCTTGCCAATTGTATTCATTAGAGAAGCTCTTAATCTTCTTGAAATAGGGAGAGCTCTTCACAGTTAAGATTTCTGTGTCTCCTCTTTTTGTTCCCTCTGGGATTGGTACTCTTCCAATTTATGGCCAGCTAGACCATTCTTGACTGTCTGCCATTTCTACTGCCTCTGTAATGCCTTAAATGATCTCCCATCAATTTTTCTAAGAGTTAACCTCCATTTGCTATAGGGACATGAACGTTTAGGTTTTTAGAATATGTATTGTCTTCTTTATCCTTCCTTTTTATTGCAGGGATAACAACATCAAGAGTTTCACATCTAATAGATAACTCTTTAATTAGCTCTTCTTCCTTGCAGCATCAGTAAAGGGGAAACAGGTGATGCCAGACCCACTGAGCCACATTGTACTCCTTTTTTGTTTGGGATAGAGGTAATTTTCTTCATAGTAGCTAGTACAGAACTATATTTTGGATTTGTGATGCAATAGCAGAGCTGATAACACAGCAGTGTTTCAGGTGTTGCTGAGCAGTCACAGCCTTTTCAGCTTCCCACACCACCCCTCCAGTGAGGAGACTGGGGGTACACAAGAAGCTGGGAGGGGACACAGCTGGGTCAGATGACCCAAAATTGATCAAGGGGGTATTCCATACCATATGGGGTCATGCTCAGCATGTAAAGCCAGGGGAAGGAGGGGATGTTCCAGGTTATACTACTTGTCTTCCCAAATAGCCATCACATGTGATGGAGCCCTGCTCTCCTGGAAATGGCTGAACACCTGCCTACCCATCAGAAGTAATGAATAGTGAATGAATTGCTTATTCTGCTTTTCTTGAGCTCACAGCTTTTGCTTTACCTTTTGAATTGTCTTTGTCTCAACCCATGTGTTTTTCTTGCTTTGCCTTTCCTATTACCTTCCTAATCCCTTGTTGGAGGAGCGACTGAGTGACTGTGTGGGACTTAGCTGACTACCAGAGTTAAATCACAACACACATAAATCAACAATGTCTGTGCAGAGACCCTGCAGAGACAGTAGCCTGAGTCCCAAGCTACAAGGAATAAACTGCAGGTACAGACCACACTGAAGAAAGCATCAGGGACAATGACAAGGAAGGCAGGAGATGTGCCTTCTGGCAGCAAGGGAAGGACTCATTCTCCACCTGCATATTTGCAGCTCCAGAAAAGATATTCACCCTAGGAACAGGTCAGAAGGAAGAGCACTCAGAATGGAAACACCTGTGTCTGCTGAGATTGAAACAAGTGTCTGCAAGGAATATGGTGGCAAATGATAGTGACTGGAGACTACGTTCTTAAGGGACGGGTCCAAACATTTCCCAGCCCAACTTGATGTCCTAGGAGTTGTGCTGTGTGGTCGATGCTCTTATGATGGGTGATGATGAGAGATTGCTAAAGCCTTTCTAGTCCTCTATTAGAGACTATTAGCTCTCGCTGTTTTTAATGTGTCCTTGCAAAAAAGGTCAGCAGCATCCTGGGATGCATTAGCAAGAATATCACCAGCAGGTCAAGGAAAATGAATCTTTGCATCTGTCCAGCACTGGAGTACAAAATTCAGTGCTGTGTTTCCTACTACAAAAAAGACATGGGTACACTGAAGTGAGTCCAGCAGAAACCACCTACATGGTAAGGGGCCATATAAGGAGGTGCTAAGATGGGCAGGCTGGAAAAGAAAAATTTGATGTGATATCTTATTGCTGTCTGTGGTTAGGTAATATGAGGATGTAAAAATAATAAAGCAGGACTCCTCTCAAAGATTTAGTAAAAGCACACAAGCCAACACACTTAAAAATCTGACTACATATCAGAAAATACTTTTTGTGTCATATGGACGATCAAGCCTACGATCTGCCCAGAGAAGCTGTGGAAATTACGTGTTTAGAGTTATTCAAAGCTCCAAGCTGGATGAGGCCCTGAAGACCATTGCCTTACTGGACCAGATCTGAAGAGGGCATTAGAATATATGACATCAAGATGCTCCTTCCAATCCAAATTATTTGTGATTCTGTGATTCCACATTCTGCTTTCTAAGTTATACAACACTTACAGCTATCCCACCCCTAAATATAACTTATATTGGTGTATGTCTCTGTGAGAGTCTGGGTGACAGGTACATTAACTGTGTATAAAGGTGCTGAATTATAATTTTTTTGGTTCTTAATCCCCCAGAAAATTTACTCGTCTTGTAGGAGATATTGTGTTGCTTCAATGCAGAAGTCCAAATTTATTCTTTTGTTGTGCTATAGGTAAGAACGGATGAGCAGACAGAATAAACTCTGTGTTTAAATTCAAACAGCCTAATCTGATTATTTATCAAGTATAACTATTTTTGCCTGCAGGTTTTGCTACATTCTCGTTGACAGTGACTCCCTCCTAATCCACTTAAATGGACCAGGTACTTGAAGCATGTATGGAATTGCTTCTTTCTAACCTTATTTGGAGGGTTGTCCTCTAATATTGTGAATTTTGTGTTCTCTAATAAGAAACAACTCAAATTAGGAATCTTATAAAAAAGCAGATGTTTCTCACAGGGCTACTCAAATGAGCAAAAAAACTAAGATTAATGTACATAAATGAATATTTAATTAGAATTTTCTCTTTTATATGCATGGCTAAATTCTACTAGCATCATGAATTAAACTGTGCTACCCTCTTCTAGCTACATATTAAAATACAAATGCATTTTTAAATTTCTTTTTAAAAAAGATATTAACCTTATTGTATTATAGACAATATTATCTATAAAAATGTGTATATACAATAAATATACAATACACATTAAGCACGCTTTTTCCAAGTGTGGTTTTTTTTTTTAACATAACACCCATTGGTGACTTGTAGACCAACAGATACATAAAATAAGATTAGCTTCTTTGATACAAAATTTCTCGAAAAGTAGCATAGGCAGCTCTTATAGAACAGTTTTCCTAAAGGTAAAATTTATTTAAGTGTTATTTATAGAATAGTATAATTCTATGTCACTTTTAATATCAACTAGAGATCATACAAGCCAGATCCCAACCTGCTTTCTGCTAAATAAATATGCCCCAGGACACTACTAATGCATAAATGTAAAGTGAACTTCACCATCATGATGGTCCTTTATCTTGGAAAAGTGCTTGTGTTTGTAATGATTGTAAATTGTTCCCTAAGAAGAGATATTTTCACAAAACCTGTTCTAAACTCTCTTTAGCCAGAGAAAATATTGGACTCAAAGCTGTTTCATCTGGTGTTATGTTTCATGCTATCATTTGGCATGATTCTGTTCTAACAAAGCCCAGGTCTGGCAATAAAAGGACTACTGGAGTTTTGATCTAATATAAATAAGAATTAAAACCATACAGACCACAGAGTATGCTGTTTTCTTCTAGCTAGTACAGTAAAAGTAATACATACCCACAGTATCACTCACTGGATTTAGGTGTACTCTGGAATTTGATATTGCCCATAGAAAACAAACACTTTTTCATGTACTGCCTAAAGTTGAAATACTTGCAAGGCTTGACTTAGAAGTTGTAGCAGAGGAAGAAAGGGCATTAGATATTACAGAGCAGTCCTGATGGAAATGTGTTGAGTAGTTCACTGAACCGAGGTCTCATCAGCATTCTTCTTCAGTTTTACTGGGTGAGTCTGGCAGGGAAAGCTTCCACTGCAAGCTGTGATGCCTTCATTCGTATGAGTAACTGTAAGTGTCTACAAGTGTGCCAGTTTTCATTTTCATAGTTTGTTCCTGAAGAGCCTGTCTGCTCAGCTGGTGGAGTCTGGTGAGAAATCCAGCTCTTGGCCATACAGATGAGATGGGCTCCACAATCTAAGCTGACCAAAAAACAATCACAATGATGTTAAACTGGATGTTAGACATTAAACTCACTTCTAGGTACAGGAGGCTCAATTTAGTAGGAAACACATAGGTCACCAGAATAGCTGAAGGCACCCTGGGATATCCTACGTGTTTTACACGTGCTGTTAAAGAGTGAGCAAGTCAATAAAAGAAGAGAATAAAAGTATGTTTCTATAAATGCATAAGCAATTAAAAGGAAGGCCAAGGAAAATCTTCATCCTTTATTGGATGCAGTCAAAACATAGTGACAAAGGATGAAGAAAAGGCTGAGGTACTTAATGCCTTGTTTTCCTCAGACTTTAATTGTAGGACCACTTGGTGTCTGGATGCCAAATCATCTGAGCTGGAAGACAGGGCAGGGAACAGAACAGTCTCCAGAGCACAAGGGCAAATAGTCAGCAACCTGCTACATCACTTGGAAATACACAAGTCTTTGGGGTCGGACAGGATTCACCTAGGGATACTCGTGGAGCTGGCAAAAGTGCTCACCAAGCATTTACCAGCTCTCCATCATTTACCAGCAGTCCTGGCTAACCAGGTAGGTCCCAGCTGACTGTAATTTAGCAAATATGATGTCCATTGCCAAGAAGAGCCAGAAGGAGGATCTGGGGAACAAAAGACCTGTCAGCCTGACCTTGGTGCCAGGTCATGAGTGCCATCATGTGGCATGTACAGGACAAACAGGTAATCAGGCCCAGCTAGCATGGCCTTCAAAAAATCAGGTCCTGATTGACCAACTTTATCTTCTGCTGTGACAAGATAACCTGTTTAGGGAATAAGGGAAATGCTCTGGGTATTATCTGCCTGGATTTTAATAAAACCTAGGACACTGTTTCCCACAGCAGTCTCCAAAATGAGCTGGTTGCTCGTGACTTGGATGGGTGCACTGGGCTGGATGACTGGGCCCAGAGAGCGTTGGTAAGGAAAAATCAGGGTACCAACCTCATAGGCAGTCTCTGAACCAGCCCCTGCTGGACATGGGGAAAACCACCTTCTGCTTCCAGATACTGGTAAACACAGCCTGGGCTGTTTTGCCTCAGTCAATACACAGCTGGTTGACAGTGCTGCTGTGCAGGTGCTCCTGCAAGCTCCAGCTGAAGAGCACTTCTTATAGAGCCCTCCTTACTGAGATGATGGCTGGGGTAGAGCAAGGTGACCCAGGTGCCTTTCTGAGCATCAAGTAAGCAGAGACAAGTGTTACCAGCAGCAGTTACCCCAGGCCCTGATGCAGCTGAAGGGGACATTACAAGAAGTCTTGCAAGAGAGAGTCCCTGCCCCAGCAGAATGGAAAGGAGAAGCAGAAAAAAAGTGAAACCCATGGATTGAGATATGAACAGTTAAGTAATAAAATAAGGAAAAAGAGAGCGAGGAATAAAACCAGCGAAAACAAATAATGAACAATACAATTGCTCACCTCCTGCTGATGGATGTTTAGCCAGTTCCCAAGCGGCAACCACTCACTCAGCCAGCTCCTTCTAGTTTTCACACTGAGCATGACATTGCATATTAAGGAAAGTTCCTTTGTCCAGCTCTGGTCAGCTGTCCTGGCTGTGCTCCCTCCCAGCTCCTTGTGTTCAAGTCTTGGATGAGTGCACTATTCACTGGGTTAAAAACTGACTGGATGGTTGGGTGCAGACAGTGGTGGTAAATGGAGTTACACATAGATGGCAAATGGTCACAAGTTACCCAGACCTCAGTTTTGGGGCCAGTCCTGTTTAATAACTATCAGTGGTCTGGATGAGGGGATCAAGTGCACCCTCAGTCAGTTTGCAGATGACACCAAGGGGTGTGCTTGATCTGCTCGAGAATAGGAAGGCTCTACAGAGGGATCTGGACAGGCTGGATTGATGGACCAAAACCAACTGTATGAGTTTCAAGGCCAAGTGACATGTCCTGCCCTTGTGTCACATCAATCCCACAGAATGGTAGAGGCATGGAATGAGTGCCCAGCAGAAAAGCTACCCAGCAGAAAAGAACATGAGGATGCTGGTCAACACCTGGCTGAACATGAGCTGGCAGTGTGTCCAGGTGGCCAAGAAGGTCGGTGGCATCCTGGCCTGTATCAGAAACAGTGTGGCCAGCAGGGCCAGGACAGTGATCACACCCTCTGTATTCGGCATTTGTGAGGCCACACCTCAAATCCTGTGTCCAGTTCTGGGCCCCTGACTCAAAGAAAATCATTGAGGTGCTGAAGCAAGTCCAGAGAAGGGCAAAGGAGCTGATGAAGGCTCTGGAGCACAAGTCTTGTGAGGAGCAGCTGAGAGAGCTGGGTTTTTTTAGTCTAGAGGAAAGGACACTCAGGAGAGACATTATCACCCTCTACAACTACCTGAAAGGAGATTGTAGCCAGGTGGGTCCCTTCTCCCAAGTAACAAGCTGTAGGACCAGAGAAAATGGCCTCTCGTTGCAACAGGGGTGCTTTAGATTTGATGCCAATTGGCTGGCCAAAAACCTCTGCTTTTTTGGGGTGGCAGGTGAAGAGGAAGTCCCTGAGGCATTGCAAACGGCAATAGGTTCACCATTTAAGTAACTGAGTTTATGCCAACTTGCTGACAGAGAAATTTCAAGTTTCTGTTTTAGGTTTCATTTCAAACTAATTCCCACTTCTAACAGAATAATTTCAGTCTTTCTCTGTTAATTTTAATTTATTTGCTTACTCAGTTTATTTTCAGGATCCCACATTTTGTTCTCTCTTTGTAAATATTCTCTGATACTTGCTGGTACTTTATAAATTGCAGAAAATTGTTCCATATTTTCCATTTTAAAAGCGATACATAGTAAACATTCTTAAATTCATATAGCTATTAAACACACCCAAACACACACATGGAATATCACACTTGTCTCTTGTTTGCTCCCATTCTGTATTTGTCATAATTATCACTTACTACTGTATTAGGAAATGAAGTAATAAATTGCATTTTTGTTTCCCGTAGGCTATTTATATTTTACAATGCTAATTTGTGGATCTAACCTTGAACTCATACCCTCTAGAGGCACTTCTCTATTAAGAACATAGGCAAATTTAAGTTGCCAGGATGAAGTCTGAACTTGTGAAAGCAAAACCAGAGCTAAGTCCCAGTTGTGACAATGGACTGAAATCTCATCAGTGTCTTTAACCTTAGTCTAAAGATACAGAGAATTCTTAAATACAAACTTGTGTTTTGTTTTTTTTGGTTTGGGGATTTTATATCCCGTTTTTCATGCATTTGATATTTACTGGTATACATTTAAGCACAAAAAACAACAGACAGGCTTAGCTATTCATTTTGAGGATTTGCATAGTTTTTAAACTTGTGGTTAATTCTAAAATAGAATTAATAGCTCCTATTAGTTTATGAGGAAGGATTTTTAGAGACAAGTAATGGTTGAGGGTTTTTAGGTTTTTTTAAGACTAAGTATAGCCGGGTAAAATGATGACAAGCTTTTGGGCATGCAAGCCCATCATCAGGTTTAAAATAGAAAGAGCAGCCTTCAGGCTAAATACAGGGTAAGAGAAATTGCTCTGGTTTTAACTTCATTATGTTAATCATTTAGACAAATTGAAGAAAAGGCATCTAGCACTGGAGCTGAGGGAGATGTGGGTGAGATCCCAGCTCCTAATGGAAAGAGAAAGGCAGTTAATTATTACTTTTGTTGTAGTGAGGAGTAGGATGAAGGCTAGGCAAAATGAGTATGCTATCAAACTGGTATCTCTATTGAGTCTACAATTTTTAGTAACAAGTAAATCTATAATTCAGTTCACAGGCTTGTCTTTTGAGATTACTGTGTACATCACATTTGAATCAGGATTTTTCGAAGTTTCTCTTTGCCATTTGATTTTCTCAATTTCAGCATCAGAGGTTCCATGAAGGCATTTGGCATGTGGAATTAAGTGTGAAATAAGACTTTGTATGTGTGGAATCTGTGGATTTTGTTCTGCTTCTGTTGTGGGTGCATTGAAGTGATGCCTGTTGTGGCTACCTAAAAACAGAGACTAGACAAGAATAAGGGAGTAAAGGTAGGTATTTGTTGGAAGGGCCTTCAAGGTACACCTCGGGCAGTCAAAAGGCTACACCCAAGATGGACCCTGGGTCACAGGTTCTTCACACTTTTATAAGTTTGGTTCATTTGCATATCAGGGTTAATGATGTAATTACTCCAAGTTTGCCCCCCTTCAGAGGCCTTAGTTTACACATTTTGTGGCCTGGTGTCCCTGACATGGAAACCTAGAGAGGCTTGTTATGTCTAACGAGCATGAGAGAACAGCAGCTAACAGGCTACAAGAAACTTCAGAGTTACACACTAGGCAGTACAGGATTTGAAAAATATATAAGTTAAAACCTAAGACATCAGAAGGAGTAGGCAATGGAAAAGGGTGGGATGGAACTCTTTCTGAGAATGAATCAGAAATTAAAAGCTCTAGGAGAGGGATAAGTTTTCCTTAGGTGATACTGGATCATGCAGTTCAGCCAGATTCCTCCAGGAAACTGTGTTTCTTGAGGCCACTTCTAGGATTTCAGAACACAGGTTAAATGAGTATAGTAACTTGTGGCTGAATTTTTATACAGTCTGAATATAGACTAAACTTTGAGTGAAATCCAGAGTTCAGACTGGCATTTAAGGTCCTTGATAAGCACAACAGAAATTTTATAAATTGCAAAATATATATCACTATCCTGCATTTCTGTCATTTTTCCAGTCCCTCATCTTCCATCACATGAAGTATAAAATACTTCAGAAGCTGCTATGATATCTTACTTTAAAAGGTTGATGGATACCTTCATCTTCCAAACAGGCAAGTTAATATGTTTAGGGTTTGGGGGTTTTTTTGAGCTGTCCTTTTTTGATTTTGAGGCTTAATGGAGGCTCACGAGTATATGTTTGCCACCACCAGCAAGATACCAAAAGCCCTTGTCAGTTCTTCAGACATTTTATTATTGTGATGACTATGCTGGTGGTTGTCTTGATATGCCAAGGCACACACCAGTATTTTATGGCTTTTTTTGGCTTTTATGGCTTTTCTGTACCCTCTTTCTTTATCTTTGTACCCTCTCCCTTTCTTGTTATCACACACTTCACAGTGAAATTTTAAATATATTTAGGAACTAGTTTTGTTGGGGTTTTTTTAAGTTTCATACATTCACTCCTGGTCATCTATCAAAATAGATTTTGATTCTCATGGTTAAACATTGTGGGAAATAATTGGAATGATGCTGTTACTGGCAGTTGCTGACATATAAATTTTAAGTGAGCTTCTTCTGATTTGTTTAAGTTTTTTGCCACTGCAAGTATCCTTGAGGTCTTAGCAAGAAAGTTAGAAATATATGTCATGGTATACCTGAAAAATATGAGAAGCAATATTAAAACTGTCATATCATTGCTCCTGCAGATTTAAACTTTCTATAGTCTATAGTTATTTGAGTTTAATGAGCAAATGCCTGACGGTCCTAAAAGATCATCTACCATATAGGTAACAGTTAGTTTAATGTTCTAGTGGAGACAAGATGAAGAGAAGCAGTAAATCACGAATCTTTAAGAAAATGATGGTTCTTTTGTAGCACCTTCTGTCCAAAAGATAGAATACCACACACTGAGTAAATACCTGAATGCTTCATGATACTCCAGCTTGTGATTTTTTTTGCTTAATTTCTATTAAGTACTTCTAATGTTTGATGTAAATAAATGTGAATGAAAATTTCACATGTCAGTCATCAACATGTTGTTTGAAAACATTGCTAGAAAATTATTTTGTTGACTTGAGATCTCAGATTAGGTGCTTGGCCTTGCTACTGGTTTAATACACAACAGACTAAAGCTGATTTGTCAAAATGAATTGGTGGATTTTGAGAGGCAGCTGGGTAGAAATTTTAGTCTTTTAAAATGGCAAATACCATTTACTGCCCACTTGAAATCACCGTGGCATATAAGGGCTAGTGAATCATGATGAACCAATGAATACTGGATAATTATTTAATATTAGCTGTGGAATTATGCTGAGGATTTGAATAATACCTTCATTAATTTCATCTGAAAAAAAGCCAAGCCAAAAAAAAAAAAAAAAAAAAAAAAAAAAAAAAAAAAAAAACAACTCTTTGTCAGTGTCTCAGCCATAGCTGTTCATTGGTAGAGTAGGAAAAAATGCACAAAATGTTTCCAGCTTTCTTTAATTCCCAACTACTCTACAATTAAGCATCATACATTTTTTCTTTACTGGAATACTGACAATTCCTCTTGTCATACAAAATTATTTTACACTGTTGATCTTGTATTGTACAGGTTAAAATTGCACAAAATAACATAATTCACCTGTTTCAAAAGCACCAGACCCCACCAGGAACTTTTGATGTAGCTTTTTGTTCTCTGTTGTAATTTTTGAAAGGGTAAAATTTATCTTGGAAATACGCTGAATAGTTCTAAATAATTCAGGTACCTGCAAATTGGAAAGTATGCCAAACAACAAGCACAGTTTACAGTATTTTTCCCCCTAACACTTCAATAGGTAAATTCCATTAGAAAGTGGCAAGTAGCTGCTGATGCTTTCCTGTAACAGGTATTAGCATCATGATACCTGTAACTGATGTGACCACTGGATCCAGTCCCATCAGTCTCCACCTGTAGCCACAAAAATTGCCCCATTAATCCCTCTTTTGCTCCTGGAAGTAGATTTCATATCTGGAGTATGCTAAGAATAAGAGATTTACTTTATCATTTATTTAGACTGCAGATTGCTGTGATCAAGCTCAGGGCTGCCCAACACGGACTCCCAAAAAGCCCCAGTCACGCAACTTGCAAATCTCATCCTCTAGTCCTTTTTCTTAACCATTCTCTTTCTCCTTTCAAGTCTCCTCCAAATACACAACCTGTCCTTTTTATGTTTTCCCCACTGATCTGAATTTTACTGCATTTGCAGCCAGCCTTGCTAGTTCTGATACCACAATATGGATCATCTGTGAATCTTATGATGTCACAGATCGATGTAGGAGGGCATCTTACCTGCCCCCCTCCCTCCCCCGAGGGCTTATCTGTTGCTTGTTAACCAGTCAGATACTCAAACAGGACAAGCAGTCTTAAAGGGAGTTATTTTGGCACCATGGGATTAACATTAGTCTAGCATCTTCCAAGTTCCAATAAACATTTTACTGTTGAAGTGAGATCTGGAAAGACAAGCTGGATTTCTGACTAACATTCACTTTACAACTATAAAATCCACAGCTAACTTTCAAAAAGTAGGAATCATCTATATATTTTCCTGGAGTTGCGTGAAGTTTCTTCTGCGCATAGGGACACCTATTTCCTGGTTACTTCCCAGAGGTCAGGTGAAGGAATCTGTGTACATTATCATAATTCTTGGTGGTAAGTTAAATTCAATTCCTAATTGAGACTATTTCTTTGCTAGCTTTAATATAGGTACCTCGATATCATGCACTGCTTTATGTTATGCTGTAATCTACTAGTAGTTCTTTTAATTTTATACTGTGTAGTAAGCAATTTTGATTAAGATCTTTTGTCTGTTTAATACACAATTTATTTTTATAAATATATCTGATTTGCCATCATTAGAAATTGTGTGCCAAAGTAATTTCTTAAATTTAAACTGTTGCCAGAATCTGAGGGTAAGGTAGGATTTAGCTGTATTTAAACCCTTTCATTGAAATAACTTAAATACACAAAGGAGTCCTTTCTGACCTTCAAATACAGCAGCAGGACTTTTTGAATAACCTTTGTCTGAAGCTTCCACTCTCCCTGAGACAATGGAATTACCAAGGCAATGCTGGCCTTGCAGGACTCTGCTCTCCAAACGGTCCCAGTGTTTTCCTTCTGCTGCCTGTGTTGTTTGGATGTTTCTCATTTCTTCTCCCTTAGCCACCTGTGCAATGTCACAGTTCCTTTTGCTGTCCTTTGTCATATCCATGAAATTCCCTTGTCATGGCTATTTTTTTTTCTGCAGTTCTAAAAAATTCATTATATGTGGCCGGAGATACATAGTGTTTACAGTGAGTGGAGAAAAAGTGATCAGTGAATTAGTAAAAGCCATTCACCTCATTCACTCATGACAGTGAAATCTGATTGTCCTTATGTGAGCTTTAAAATTGTTCTCATATTTGGAGATGATTAAAATAAAAATAAAACCAAATTCATAATGGGTTGCAGTCACATTTGTCATGTGAAAAGGGGATATTTACTTGACAATTAGTGTGGGGACATATACTCAACCCTTATTATTTAATTTTTCTGTCAGCACCCCAGGAAAGTCAAGACCCTTGTGCCTGACAGTCTGTCAGCATCCTGTTACCTTCACTGAACAGTCCTGCTGGATCAGAGCACTGTTAGACTGACTTAGCCAGGGAAAAACACCAAAAGCCAGGGAAAAACACCAAAAGCATAAGGGATACCTGTCAGTGGGTACATACTCCACTGTATTTGAGTATGAAACTCTCTGCCAGTGACTCCCTGCACCCGTGAAGGGACTGAAAATTTACAGAATAACACTCTTTATTAGGATAAAATTGTAACAGGTTAAGTTTTGAGGATTGTTGGTCATAATACCTGACTGCAAAAACATAGTCAAAGCAATACACAGACAAACTCTAATCCCCAGTAAAAATATTCAGCATGCTCAGAGTGTGGTTCTTACCCAGTAGGAGTCCCTATGGGGGAGAAGACAGGTTCAGCCCATCGACTGATCCTAGCAGTTATGATGGAGTCTCCTCTGAATTTTTCCTCCATTCTTGACTTACTTTTATACTATTTCTTTATGTTTAGGTGAAGCTGGAGTGACTCAAGTCATGCATACTTTTGTAATTGATTGTTGCAAAATCCTCTCACCTTGCTTTTAAAGATACAGTAAAAAGAAATAGAGAGCACATACCCAATGAGGGGTGGTCACACCTTGGAGACAGGCATCTTTGGGATGGAGGTGTGCATTAATATTACAATTAGGTTATAGAGAACAAAGTTCACCTGAGGAGAGTGATTTTGCCTCAGTTGCTGGCTCAGCAGCAGGACATCTCCTGTCTCCCTTGGCTGACAGGTGGGATGCAGTTTCTCAGCTGCAAAGTACCACCGAGTTGCCCTCCCTGCAAGGATTTCAGCAGAGCCTGGCCGAGGTGTCTCCACTCTGCTCTACCCTCTGTTCCATCTCCCTTAGCAGGAGCTATGGCTGCAGGCTGTGGGTGTGGGGAATCATCGTGGAATAAGTTTCCAGCATATCAACCACATTCCTTCCAGAGAGTAGCAAATGTATTCTACCTTATAATTTCTGTATTGTTATAACCTCTGTTAGGATGTGAATATAACTTTTCAGTCTCCTCTAATTTTACCCCCAGCCATCTTTCCACACACATTGTTGTGAGACTGCATTTTATTTACACTGTTGAACTCACTCCATCCTCTCTCCTCCCCATAGCTCTCTTCATTCCTTAAAAGCATTGAGCTATTTTGTGAAGTGTAACTGAACTAGCTATAAGTATGTCGCTGCTGCTACCTTCTTTGCTAAATTTTGTGAACATAAAGAAACTATCAGCTGTTACAGCAGATTAATGACAGAACAGTATTTTTTTTTCTATTATTTTTCAGTATTTTAGTGTGATGTGGCTTTTTTTCTATAATCCTGCAGAGAGGTGAGATACTATGCTTTTATTATTATTTATGTGACCTTTTTGAAAGCTATGTGATACCACAGATTGATCATGAGAAACATCGTTATCATCTATAGAAAAATAAAAACAAAATATACCTAGTATAAAATAAATTACTCTCAAAAGTATTATTGGAGATAATAAACCACTTAACTAACACCTTTTTTTAATACATAAGAGACCAGTGGTGGGAAAGGTTTTTGGAAAGGTTCTTATCACTGTGTTTGATTACTCTAAGGTTTTCTACAAATTTTAGTGCAAAGAAGAATATATACTTAAGAAATGTGTGAGAGTGTTGTTAGGAAGAGATGCTTTACTGTTAATACAGCAGTAAGATGCTGAATATTAAGTATGATATAAATTATTTGGGAAGTTTTCTCAAGAAAGTCATTAGTCAGAGTAAATAAAATTAAAGGAATTCGGCACTAAGTTACAAAATTCCTGGATGTCTATAATACACGTATTCCAAATCTATAATGCAGAAAACTCACTGCTAAAACATGCTGGAGCAAAAGGCAAGTTCATATGCTACATAGTTTTCTGAGGGTTTAGTCTTAGCTTGGTTTGTCTTCTCCACCCAAAAGAAAGTGAAGTCAATAGAGAAATATCCACTTCCAAAACTGACAATTATATATAGACTGGTTACTGTCCTTTATTAAGTTTCCAAACAGAGTTGACAGCTAGTTTGCTGATCACCGAGCCTGTATTTTTCTCTTTGTTATTTTTGAAAACAATATATATTGATTAAAGAAATAAAATGGTAGTATCATAAGCATACTTGGAAGCAGTTACTGCTGGAGTGGAATGAGAATCAACTGATAAAGAAACCGAAGCAGGAAAACAGAAAGAGCAGTTGATGTGACTTTTTCTGTTTTAAGTAGGATATGAATCAGGGTATAAATTCAGAATGACAGCTGGCTGATGACAAGATGTATCTATACGTTATTCAGTGGCATTTTGGTCATAGAATGAGGGTGAAGGTTGCCCTTGTCTCAAGGTTTAGGCTTATGTGTGTCACAGAAGTTGCTGAAAGCATTTACACTACTTCACATCATCTGTGAGATAATGGCCACATCAGGTTAGAATATGCCATCTGAGTCATGCAGGTTAGTATGAGCAGAATAGAGACAAAATCTTTCCATCAAAACATTTAGAAAAGAAAAAGGTGACCAAACTCATTATGACTTGGAAGTTAGTATCTAGATGATGGAAACATATCTCCAAAAAGACTGAATATTTTTCTGCTGCCATGATCAAAAATTGATGACTATGAGCTAGTAAACACAGTAACCTCAGCAGATGGTCCTGTTACACAAATTAAATTTGTGTTTGCTGTAGAAGCTAAACAACCTGTAGACATAACAAGTAACAGAGCATCATAAAGAATGAAAGACATTCCTGTACCTAACCTGAGTCACAGCTTTCAATCTGTTTTCTGGGGCTTGTTTTGTTGGCGGTTGTTTGCTTTATTGGGCGGGTGAGGGCAGTTAGGATGTGTCTGTTAATATTATTTTAAAATATTGTCATGTTTGATAGATCAACCTCAAGAAGCTGTTTACCCTCATGTATAAATCAATATAGAGCTTAAGAGAGGTGCAGCAAAGAATTCATAATTGTGAGATCATACAAAGGATTCTCAAAGCAGCCTCACCTCCTTTGAAGTACAAGTTTGATAAAATAATTAGGTGGCTTATGTAATAAGGAAGATAACTACCAAAGTCAATTAAACACTTTAAATTGTTGTTATCAGCTATTCTTGATTTTAGATTTCAACTATTTTCTGTCTGTTTCTCCACTGCTACTGTAGAAAGTATTGGCAGAAGACACATACTATTTTATTTGTCCTTTTGATGCTTTAACAAAGTGTTCCTTTCTGGCATTACAGCAGATTTCAATTGGTGAAATGAACCAGACTTTTCTTGCACTGTCATTAAAGCTCTTTCTGTATATCAAATGGAGTGTCTTCAAGGCTGGCTAGGAAATCATTGTTCAGATTCCCCAGGGAAGTTTTTATCTGTTCTGTGATATATTCCAAATGTACAGAATAGCCTAATGCCAAAATATGGAACAAAAACCCACCCTGTAGCGCTGTTTTTGGTGTCTCACCGTATTTGGATTCTATACATCTAGCTGTCCCAAACCCAACAGCTTTGTGATGTACCTTAACAAAAAACGAAGTGAAACACATCAAGATATGACTTAATATAATGTGAACATAAGCTGTTTCTAATTTTTTTTGCTGTGAAGGAAACTGAAAGAAACAGTACTAACATGAATTAGGACAGAGCTGAACAGAAAGAACTAAAAAATGATAGACCAAATGCATAGAGAAGTTTGCTTCTAAAAATCCTTGTTGAGGATTTACAGTTCCTTCTTTGTGTTATTGGGAGAGTGTCCAGCTCCAGTCCAAGTCACTTAGGAGTCTGAATTCAGACCATTCATGTCTAGAGCCATGGAAGACCTTGAGTTCTGATCACAGTGACTTCACTACTTCCCAGAACTATATCTTTATATTAGAATCATAATAGTCCAAAAATGACCCTAAGCAAGATTTACAGACAGACAACAGGCTGAATATTAAGAAACCAAGTTAAAAATAAAAACAAAACTGTGGAGCCTGTGTTATTATGAAGTTTTGTAGGACTCATTTGCAGTCTCATGAATCCCGCTTGTTACTTCTTAGATGATCATTGGCAAATTCATAGCATTTCAATGGTATCTGATCTCAAAAGAGAAGAAACAAAAATGAAAAATCAATGTGAGAATTTTTTCAATGGGTTTTTATAAGTATTCTAGGTATAATCAAACTATCAGAAATCCTAGTCACTTGCACAAACTATCACAAAATAAACTTCTTGGAAACTCTGCAAAGGGTATTTCAGATTTCACATTGACAGTATTGACATTACCAATGCAGTAAATAATATTCAGGTGGGGAAGCATCTCAGAAAATCTCTACGATGACTCAAGCAGCTTTTGATATCTTAGTTCAGGGAAGAGACAGGAAAATTAACTTTTATTGTGCTACATGCATTGTAGAAAGAGACTCCTTGAGATAATTCATTTTGCAATGAGTTATTGCCTTCTCACAGCTTGAAAACATATGATTAAAAAAGATTTGAGACAGACCTAGTTCAGGTACTACTGTGTTCAGATGAAATTAATTTTTTGGATGCCTGTAACAGAAAAACTGAGCAGTAAACAAGCTAGTGTCCTCAGGCAGAGGAACAGTCTAAGGCAGCTTCATTTCCCTTGGAAATATTTGGGCGTGATGGTTCTGTGCTAGATTGTAGACTGCGAAGCACAGGCAGTTTTTCATGTGCATAATACTTGGTAAATTAATATTGATGTAGTTTCAGGTAAAAACTCTTCAACTCAAGCTGTTTAATAAGGATCAAAGCAGTTTATGGATTTATTAATTTGTAATTAACTGAAAATCAGTGACCTGTATTATCAAGTTCAAAATCAACAATACAAGAGGTAAACCATGGCATTGAACACTTAAGAAGTTAAGATGATAACATCACGAAATTCATGCCAATATGAAACTAAAATTGAGCTATACTGAAATATATGACAGAGATCTTGAACGTGTGATTTATACTGAAACAGAGACAATAAGGAATAAACTTTAGATAAAGTTTCTCCCTGTGAGAGAGGTTATGAGCCTGGATTGCCGAAAAATTTTAGTATATACACAGTTGTCTACGCTGGTGAAATCTAAAATTATGCGAGACAATTGCTACTGTACATAATTAAGCACCAAAAGGTCCATATCCGTAGGAATTTTCAGAATGTGCAAATCAAAAGCAGTACTGAGGTTCATTTCAAAGATTAGCTTTGACATTGCTAAGCTTATTTGAAAACACACGCACAGGTATCTTTACTTAGAAGTACTTACAAGAACTTAGAAATAATGTGAAGTCAGGATTCCTTCCAAACCAAAGGGATGTGTGTGGGGGGTGGGAATTAGAATATTTTACCACCAACTTATCAACTTAAAGAAAACAGTCAGGAGAAGAAAGATTTTCTGCTGCCTTTCTTGAAATAACAGCTAAAGCTAGTCATCTGTTGCTATAGATACAACTTAGTCACGTAAAAGTAGGAAGCCTGGAGATATCTAACCACTTAAAGATGCTTTGTTGAGGCTGTAATTTGTTACCAGAGCCCTCATAACAGTCAGAATTTTAGATGTGTGCCTCATTTAGTTTCAATGTTTCCTATTTTTTCTTTTCCTTATTCACTTAGAAGACTTCTCTAATCCATTATTGTGAAATACACCCTTTAAAAGGATAGAAACAATTATTATATTTACTATAAACCAGTTGTAAATACCTTTTGTGTGCCATGCTCTCCTTTACCTTCAGATCTAAAAGATGATTTTACCAACCCAGGTGCCTTGGTGTACAGATACTGATATTTAAATATCAATACTGATATTTTACTATTTTACTGTTCTGCAGCTAATTAACATTTCTGATATTCCTCTCAGGCTAAGTTATTTTCAACCCACATTTTGGCAAATATTTCTTAGAAAATACACCTACTTGAGAAAAATCATATCTCCAGGTTTAACTACTTGTTTTCTTTCCTCTTAGTAGTTGAGTTCTATTTATAATATAATGTGACTAAGGCAGAAGATTGTCAGCCAGGATTTTAGCAACTTGCCTGTTCATTCTGAGGCAAAGAGGTGCTACAGATTGCCATTACAATGATAGCTGCAGTTTTACAATGGTTATGCTAGAACTCTACAGTCAGAAAAAAAAAAAAATCAGGAGAAAGTACATCCTTGGCTAGCAGGAAATTTCTCAGCTCTTGCCAATCTGAAATAATATAAGGATTAGAAAATTTCTTTCCGGTGTGGCAGAGCCAGATTTTGGTCTGCAATCAGCCAATTCTATGTCTATTCCAAGAACCTCTTTCAACCTATTATAACCTATTTTCAAGTTAATAATGTCATCCCAGGTCCATTGGGATGGAAGAGAGCTAATATATCAAGGCATTTAAATGGAAATTTCTAAATGCATATGACAGCATCCAACTAGATATTTGACCGAATTTGCTAGACATAGATATCTAGTGCAGTCTGAAATGCCTTAAGAGATCCAAGAAATCCCCAGAAGGCTTGCAAATATGACAGTGATCCAAGCGGTAGTCTTGTTCATTTCTGGAATGCAAGAGGAAGCTTGGCAGATATTCTGGATATCTCAAATGAAGCTGTAAATCCATGTTAGATAAAAATCACACGTAAATTTTTGCCTTAGAATAAGGTGAATAGCACTCTCTGTTCCATCCCCCATGCTCAGTGCTCATCAGCTCATCTGAACCCCGAGACATATTTCCTCTATCATACAAGCTTAAACATATATTTGTGCAAAGACATTCTATTTAAACACCCACAATTACATGCAATTTTTGACACACCTATCTTAGTAGACATGCAGTCTTTTCTGGCACATTTTGAGACTTCCTATGTTGATCCACACACAGAAAGGTCCTTGAAACACAGCTTACTAGTTAATGGTATCATAATGACTCCATTCTAACTAGCTACACTTTTCTTCTATTCCTTATTTGAAAATAAAATAGAAAGAGATGAAAATGAAATAATTTTTCATGTTCATATTGACACATAAAATTTTGTTTGCCATGAAATTTCAGTTCCATAAATTGTGCTTATTTTTCTTATATTTGCTTTGTTTAGTGGAGTAGCATTAAATAATATCCTTACAACAGCAAGTAGTAATAGCTATGTAATCTTCCAGATTATTCAGACCCACACTCCCTAAAATATAATTCATGGCTTGCTTACCTAAAAATTTCTTACTAGAATATGCTACATTGGTTTCTATGTTCAGTTATATAATTTTATAAACTTATAAAAATACAAGGTGTTGTATTGAAAACATTTTCAATAAACTAACTGGTTTTCTCTTTATCTTAGCAACAAGTCATGGCTGTGAAATCTGACATTAAAATTTTATTTTACAAAAAAACCCAAAAACAGATCATGTAATCTAGTACCCATTTTATGAAATGTTGTCCTTATCTTTTCATTATTTGTATTTGAAACAATAAAATGTAATTCAAATTAATTCGCTACCAGTGGAATAAAAATACTGAAGCATGTAATACATTTTAAGGAGTTCTCAAGAAGTTAATTAATTATAAAGGGCAGCATATTCATACCCTGAATCAGAGTTCTTCTGCAGTTCTATCTGAAGGTTATCTCATAAAGAAATTGAAATTTCTCCATTCAGGCACATTTTTTTTATTTTCCTATAATTTCATTTTAATACATTTTTTCTCTTTCCTCAGCATTGGTAAAAGATAAGATGTAGGCAATTGCTAGTCAGAGACATAAATAAAAGTCAGGAGAGGCCAAAGATAACTTCCATAAGACCAACTTGATTTATTCCATACAGACATTTTTCCATATGTTTTATTCTGTGTTTGCTCTTTTCTTGTTCTTGCTTTCCATATGGCAATCCCTCCTCCCAAAACCTGTTCCCCTCTTTCAGTAGCATCTGAGGTTTTTGAAGAATGAATGAAAATGTGGGTCTACTGTTAAGATATTTGTAATTATGAATTTCTGAGGAGTGGAACTGATGATGAAACTGCCTATTTCACTGCATAAATAATAGTAAAAGAGATGTTTGAAGTCTGTTCCCATTAAGGCTGTACAGCAGATTACAGTCTTCATTCAAAACATTCAAGTACCTGGACAAGATCAACATGCAGATTGAAAAAAGAAAATTCATTTATGGTAGCAAATGAACCACTGATTCATGGGGACAGATACAAAACCTCCAAAACATCCAGAAAGACATACTTGTATCCATCACTAAATTATGGCTGTCTTCTATCAGGTTTTAAGATGGCTATCATGTTTTTCGAATATTAAGCTCTTTACTACTTCACTTTCTGAAATTCCTGTTAGATTACTATCCCAACTTTCTTGAGTTGCATTCTCTGATTTTGATTCAGCCTATGATTCTGTCTCAGTGCAATTCTTCAGCATGGCATCCTTACATGTCATATCAATCAACTCAGATATTTTACATCATCCCACATGCACCTATTATGTTTTTGTCTTATTTTGTGATTATAATGTTGATTCCATTTTTCCTTCTTCTGCTTCTAGTTTTTTGTAACATATGAATTTATTTTTGGTTTTAATTTGCTGTCATTGTTTATTTATTCCACTGCATGTTTGGAGTGTTGTAGGTCAATATTATGTCATCAGACTTTTACTATACCTTATAAGATTACCATTTATTCCTTATGAGAGAAAATAAAGGTTTTTATTGAATATCACTTTATAGCAATTTCTTTTTCCCTGTCCTTCCTAGCCTCAAAGAGTTCCAGGAATGAGGCACCCACAACTTCTCTGGGCAACCTGTTTTGAGGTGTATCTCACTACCCTTACAGTAAAGAAATTCTTTCTAATATCTGATCTAAACCTACACTCTTTCAGTTTAAATCCATTAGCCCTTGTCCTGTTGCCACATGCGCTTGTGAAAAGTCCCTCTCTAGCTCTCTCTTAGACCCTTCTTAGGTACTAGAAGGTGTTATAAGGTCTCCCTGTAGCTCTCTCTTGTCCAGGCTGAAACAGCCCCAGCTCTCTCTCAGCCTGTCTGCACAGGAGCAACGTGATCTAGTGGAAGATGCAGCTAGACCATCTCCAAGGTCACTTCCAATCCAAAGCATTCTACAGTGCTGTGAATATTGGCCTTGGCAGTGAGCATTGCTCTGTTCCCTGCTTTCCCTCTTGGTCTGGCAGTGTTCTCAGGTGTCATATGTATTGTTTCTACTCAAGTGCTAAGTCTGTCTCTCAAGTCTCTTTTACTGATTTCCTGTCCTTTTATACATTTCAAGTACCTCTTTCTTTTAACTGATTGTTCACCATTTCTCAGAATGGCAGTCACAGTTCAACCACTTCACTTCTAATCAAATAGAAACACAGGTTTTAGAAAGCATGCTTCAAGAGGTTAAAACCCCACATATCCTAAAACAAAAAAAATCAATTTTGAAGTCATTTAAGATGCCACTTTGTCTTTTGGCCTACTTGGTTCACCTCCTGAATATGAAAAGACAATTGATGAAATATCCCAATTCCTTTTTTTTTTTTTTTTCTTCTCTCTAAGGAAATACTACTTTTGAAAATAATCCACTCTGGGAGCAACGAAAGTTGTCAGCTGGCAGTGATCCCAACAAGTTATTTCCGCACTGGCAACAACTCTGACAGTAAAGACTTCTTTATATTTACCAGTCAGTGTGTGGCCGAAGGAGCTTAAAGCTCTAAAAGACCTGGCAAAAGGAACAAAGGAAAAATAGACTGAGAAGTGATTAGAAAACAGCTAACTAAAATCTAGTTGTGGTACAAATCTGCTAACTTTGAACTGGAAAAATAATCTGGCATGTTTTTGAAGCTTAAAGTAAATGGCATTCATTCTACCCACACGGTGTGCTTATATACGTATTATATTTGACTGAAATAAAAAGCTACTTGGAGATGAAAATCCATCCCACATATTTCAGATGGAATGAGTTGCCTTGAAAGAACAAATCATGCCTTTCTTTTCCATTTAGTACAAGGTAACTTAAAAAAATGGCTTAGATTATATCCTTACCTCTCAATGACTAAAGTTTAGGTAAGATGAATTCTATGTGACTTTCATGATGTAAGTAACATTCTGGAGAACATTGAAGTATCCCAGGAAAGCACTTTTTGCCATGAATGTAAAAAATTTTAAATCAAGAGCAGCAGGCATGAAGGTATCTTTGATTTGTTATAAAATCTAAGGATTCCCTTTCTCTGTCTGGTTTGAATAATATTTTTCCTTAAAATGTCTATTTTTAACAAATTATTTATTTGCACATTCATTATTTCAGTAATTACTTTTTTTTCTTTCTTTCTTTTTTTTTTTTTTTAATAATGTAATGACTGGCTGTACAGGAACACTATTAAAATACTGTATTAGCTTCCAAGAGAGACAGCATTAGAAATAGTTTGTTGAGCACTATTTCCAGAATTTCTTGCGGTGATGTGTGACTTCCAAAATCTTAAGACAAACAAAAAAACCAAGCCTAATTGAAATGAATTGTGATAACAAAATAAACACAGACACACATGCATACACAAAGAAAAACCCTTTTTCTCTTCAGGTTTCTGAGCCTGTGGTGAACTGAAGGTATTTTGGGGATGCAGCCAGAAACTACAATACTACTCTTTAAAGTAGCAACACTGTAACCTGAATATTATCTCTGAACGCATACAAATGCAGCAGCTGTGACAAAGGAAGAGGCATTAAAACTAAGCAAAACAGGTTTAAAATACCTTGAGATTTAATATTACAAGATTGGCCACAGTAATCACTTTCTTCTTGCAAGAAATTAACTAAAGTAATGAAGCAGCTGCACATACTACCGCTATTGTTTACAGTATCAGAAAGACACCTTTTCTTTATCTTTGGGATAAAAACAGAGGTCTTTCTTATACCAGCTGTACTTATTCCTCTGATTACAACGAATTCTGGTTCAGGTCTTTAATAAGTCACATCATGTATGTTGAGAAGAATCATTATCTGAGTAACTTGCTAATTGATTAAACTGATTTTTTCCAGGTGTAAAACATTCTGTTTCACATAGAATCAATCACATTGCTCATGTTCAATAATTGCAATATAGTTTTCCTCCTAAAAATTGAATAATACTACTCAGTTTCTGGTCCTCTTTAATTATTCAGACATTAGTAGTAAATTATGTTATGCACTAATCTTGAGGTAATATGAAGAAATAATTGACTGACACTGATAGAATACCATCAATATTTTAATTTTAAATAGAATTATGTTTTGAATGGCATTCATCACTTGAAGCACAGGAGAATAATTCTGAAATTACTTTAAATAAAATTGGATCATGCTAACTTTCATGTATAAAGTACACTTCCAAGTAACCAGCTTTGTTTTTGTTCGCTATCTTCTTGTCTACATCTGAAATATTAAGAATTCCACATGAGGTAAAATTTGAGCATACAGAAAACTTAGTCTTTTGGGTCTCTCCAACAGATATTAGGGTGGTCGAAGTTTTCCACCAGGACAAGGGCAGGTGAACCTCAGGCTACTCCTCTCTGCATAGAGAGGGCCTCGTTCACTGTTGTCTTCCTGGTTGGGCAGCCTGTAGCAGTCTGATCTCCTGTAACATCACTTGACCCTTGCCTCCCTTTTATCCTGGCCAATAAACTCTTGGTTGGCTTCTCATCTATCCACAGACAAAGCTCCATGCACTCCAGCTGGTTGTTGACATCACTCCTTGTCTTCCCTGCCTGTCCTTCCTCTATGGCCAATATTCTTCCATTCCAGCACTCCGCTCATAGGGGCTATCCTACCCTGTTTCTGTGATGCCAACAAGGTCATAGCCCTGCGGGCATGTGCATGTCTCCAACTTCTCTTGTTTATTCCCATGCTATGTGCATTTATTTTGGGCCCCCCATGAAGCTGATTTTCTGCTCAAGGAGATGGAATTCCTTAGTGCTGCTCTTCAGGTGCTCTCCTGCTGATCTGCAATCCTCCCCCTTGCTCTGGGCCCATGGTGGCACTGGGACATTGACACGTACATGCATTTTTCTGAGCTGTTTTAGATGAACAAAAGCAAGAAAGGAAAAATTCTAGCTTCACAAGATGAAAAGCTGACATTCTAGCTTTGAACTCCAAGAACTGAAAGAAGTGAAAGGAGAAAATTTTACTCAGCATCAGAACCTTCTGATGAAGACTACTATTTTAATTAGTAACAGTTAAATAATTTCAACATAAAAATATCTTTGATGAGGAAAATAGCATACCTATATTTATTCTCTTTTCTATGTCTCTTTTCTTCTGTAAGCCACAATATTATCAGACCTTGCTTCAGGGTCCATCAGCTTGTTCTTTAGGGAATTTAATTTGCTTGGCTATGTGTTAGGTGGAAAAAAGAGCTATGAGAGAAAGCCAAAAACAGAGAACAAAGAAGACAGAAAAAAAGACTTTTCTTTTATACTGTATTCACTTGACAGGATCTTCTTTATTAGAAGTTGAAGAATGATACATAAGTATAAACACTACCTGTCCCATCTTGTCTTCTCTATTAGTTCTGTATTTGGAGACTTTCTCTATTGCGGTGGACTGTTGTAGGATTTTAGTTATGTAAATGAAAGAGAATTTGTTTTCTGTGATTTATGTTATTTTACCTAAAGTGTTCTAAGTGCAAGAAAAACAATTTTAGGTGCCAGAGTTGTTTTGTCACATTCTAGCTAAGAAGAAAAAAATCAGGTTTATGACAGTCCTTAGTCCAAAGCTAATGAAAATTTCCCCTGAAGATGTATTCTCAATGATATAGTGAGTTGCATTAACTAGTTAAATAAATGGTTTAAAAGTTCAGGGTAGATACTTCCATGCAATTTCAAGGCCCTTTCTGTGTTTAAAAGGCTAGAGAATAATAGGTTTTATTGTACTATCAGAGAAGCACAACATGTTTTAAGAAGTAGTACTCTAATTCTAAATAACTTTGTAACTTTTTAAATAATACAGAAGTTGTATTTCAATTACACAGATGTGTAAAGGTCCTTGAGGATCTTATTTTGTCAAAAGACATCTTTTACTACCATAAATAGATCATTGCCTCTTAATTTAAAAATACTGCACTTTTCTGCCACTTAAGTGACTGAAGAAATTTAGCAAAACCTTGCTGCACAGAAGTGAAACAAAAGAAACATTTTCTTCTTTCCATAAAAGCTTTTCTCTCTATATAAGCCTGGAGAGAAAATTAAAATTTGCAAAAGTCATCATTTTCTGAAAGATTTTCCTTGGCAGATGACAAGTAGACTTCTCTATTTACCTACATACTCATAACGCTTATGATTTGTATTAAATTATCTTATTTCTACTGATGTAAAACTTTCATCTTTAATAGACATGAAAAACCCAAAACTAAACTGCAACTACACTCTAAATGAAAGCAGGTACATTGTGGGGAAAATTGCCATGTGTTATTAAGAAAGAATGTCTTTGTTAAGGTTGGGGTTGCCGGTTAATTTTTCTACCTTAAGATTTGCTCTTAGTGTTGCCTTTGTTCCTCTTATCTAACTGTGAGATAGCACCCCTACTTCAGTTGGCCAATCTGTTTCTTACCCAAACCTCAACTGGACTGGGGAAATGAACCAGCCAAATGAATAAAAAAAAAAAAAAA
>VZRO01003782.1:166034-184256 GCA_013397915.1 Daphoenositta chrysoptera
AAAAAAAAAAAAGAGCAAGAGCAAGAATAAGCAGCCAGAGAAAACTAGAGGCTTCAGTCCCCAAAAGAAGTGTTACCATCAAAGAATTTCAACTGGAGATGTGCCATCAATACAGACATTGCTGTATTCCCTTTTACCTGCTTTTCCTTCTAATATCTTGTTATCCCACTATCTAATTGTGCCACAAACCCCAAGAATAATTAACAACTTAATACTACTCTCTTTGCTAACATAATTTTTGTTCTAAACCTAACACACTTTTTGTTTAAATGGTTGAATTTACAGCATAATTTAAACTTGAAAAGCTTTTAATCTGTAATCATCTTGAATTGCTGCTTCTGTTTCAGATCTGGAGAAGAACTTTTGTGTTGGCAGCTGGTCTATCTTTTCCACCTATATCCGTCTAATAAAATTAGAATTTATTTCTGTTTATGAAAGAAAATGTCTCTCCAGAATGTCTGTGCTAAGAGGCAGCTGAGAAGTTTCTAAAGTATTTTTTGTTTCACGATTTGATCAATTCAAGAGAAAGAAAAAAATCTAGATAACTTTTAGATCTTAATAACAGTTAAGTATCAAGGAAACAAAAAATAAGCAAGTTGTCATATTCTGTGCAGCTACATTTGAAACAAAGTTTTCATATAGTTGGGATGATTTCAGTTAGGTACTTTAAACTTCAAATATATTTGGTATGTGTACGCATAATATACACATTCTAAAATGTTGTCTATAATAAAGAATTTAACTGTATTGTTTTATACACACAATCTTTCCAAGAATAATTTATCTTCTTTAAAGTAAAAAACAATCACTCTCTTGTATGGCAAGTCCATCCTGCAAGGCTTCTGTTGTTAAAAATTTTATTCTTAACACGATGACTGAAAAATTAAATTACAATGGTTAATATTTTTAGACACTGTAATCTATCTGGTACTAAATGCACTGCTTGATGAAATGTATCTTCTCAACTTGATATCAGGTCTTGAGCCTGCCACACTAGTGATTTTTGCAGTTCTGGTTTGCATGTGTGTGTGTGTGGTCACAACTATTTCCTAAAGATTAGAACTGACTTAGAATTCAGTTTTATAATTATGATTGATTTAGAATCATAGAACTGTTAGGGTTGAAAGGGACCTTAAGGATCATCTAGTTGCAATTCCCTTGATGTGAACAGGGACGCATTTCACTAAACCGCATTGCTCAGAGCTCCATCCAGCCTGGCCTTGAAGATTTCCAGGGATGAGGCATCCACGGTTTCTCTGGGCAGGCTGTTCCAGTACCTCACCACCTTCACAGAAAAGAATTTATTCCTAATATCTAATCTAAACCTACTCTCAGTCTGAAGCTATTCACCTTTTCCTGTCACGACATGTCTTTGTAAATAGTATCTCTCCATCTTCCTTTCAGGCTCCCTTTAGGTACTGGAAGGCCACAATTAGGTCACCCCTAAGATGTCTCTTTTCCAGGCCAAAAAATCCCAATTCTCTCAGCCTTTCCTCATAGGAGAGGTGTTCTATCACTAACTCCTACAACAGAGGGGTTCAGGGTTTGCTCTAAAGTTACAAATGCATCTTCTATTTTCTTCTACATTGTCATTCATTAACAGTGAGAAGTGGTCACCTAGGAAAGTCTTAAAAAGATCTTCATGGAGTCCATGGGAAATGAGTGTTATTCTGTGAATCATTGTGCTCCACAACGATGACAAGCCTACTCCAAATAAAATAGATTGATGTTCAATAACCCTAAATTTGTCTTTAATTTTATTTTAATTCTGTACTTTCTGGATTAATTTCTATTACTTTTCCTTTTATCTTTTGTGGTATTGGAACATTTGAATGGGAGGAAAAAATATGTATCTGAAATACTGACTGGAAAATTTACTGTCATTCTAGGAAATTGATTCTAAAAAGTTCTACTTAAAACTGTCTCAGGAACTTTGTTTATTAAATAGTAACTGGCAGATAAATGCACAGTGCAGTTCTCAGACTCATTCAAGTTTTAAGTCTATTTGATAGAACAGATATGGACAAGAAGTGATAAATGCATGTATTCTAATATATTTAAAGAAATATGGTTATAGATATAAATCTGCCATCCAATTTCTGGATTTTCTACCTACCACAAAATACTCTCAAGCAGACTGATCTAATCTCAACAAAGAACATCATTTATCAGAGTAATATAAGGCAGTAAACAAGAAGTCCTAAGAGTAATATATTTTTTTATGTTTTCTATGCAAACACTACCTTCAAAATTAAACTGAACACAGAGAAGTGGTCTAATTAAACACAATTTACCTGGAATTAACTAAGTATTTCCAATTAACTAAGTATTTTCCATTTCCATTTCCAGTATTGTTGCCCTAATTTTCTGGGGTTTGTCCAGTTTATAACTTGCATTATGTGACCACTTTTTGGAATGTTTCTACAGAATACCACACATTTTACATGTCAGCATAGAACATTTCTTTGAGCTAAATGTTTTCTTTACACTCTTGAAACACCCTTTTTTGGATTTCTAATTATTTGTATAAATACTTGGGCATACTCGTTTGTCTTTAAATCATGTGGCTATTATAGTGTCAGTGAATACAATACATTTTAGACTCCTAAAAATTATTATTAAAATTACACATAGTCTCTGTCATGCTTAATTAAGGATAAGTATAGATGAAACAGCACTCTGGGAACACTGTTTCACAATCAATAGTGTGTTAACTTACTGAAAAGTCATTCTCTAAATGAGGAATTATTAAAAAACGTTCTTTACAAGTTTCTATCCATCAAAATCCAAAATATTTATATTTTCCTTATGTGTACACTAGGCTTATCAAATAATATTGATAAGTTAAGTGTCCACCATTCACAAAATGATTAAAAGAAAAGCGTTTAACAGCTCTGGAAAAGAATGTAACACTGTCAATTTAAAATCAGGGAATTCAGACATTTTAGTGCTGTACTCTCAGTCATTCTAGAAAGGTCATCCCAGATGGTGCAGATGACGCACATGGCAAACGGGAAGGGAGGCAGAGAGCAGGTTTGGAGAAAAGAGAAATAACACCTCATCGGTAAGTCTGAGTGGTTTGAAAAATACCTTGAAAATTATTATGCTATTAAGTTATACAAAACAGAACAATTCCCTGGTATGCTGCTTTCTTCTTTGGGCTACAGGAGATGTGTTAATTCAAATGTGGCTTTATGCGAGGGCTAGAAAGAAGAGAAATGCAGGAACATTACTACAAATTGGCAATGAGTAGAGATAATGGCTGGGTAGGACATCACAAGGTAATGACCAGGGTGAAAATATAACAGCTGTGTTTTGCTTTGAATGGAGGGGAACTGAAATGTAAATATATAAATATTACTACTTTTCTGTTAAAGTCTGATGTGAGTTATACAGGTGCCCTGGAGCCTTGTAACCATCTGGGTACTATGCTATCTTGACAGGCTATGGGCAGAAACAATAGTCCTGCCAAGAAAAATAACTGAAAGCAATCTGTGTTTCACCAGCCCGAAAAAATAGCATAGCTTATTTTTCAAGTGCAGTCCTCAGTTCATTATAACATTCTGTTGCTTAACAATATTACTGACTCCATGTAAAGCAACCAATTAAGGAAGCTAGTTAGGAGCCCTGTGTACATCAGCTGCAGGCAGTAATTTGTCCTAGAAATCAGATAGAAACTGATGTAAACTGATATGAACACAACTGCATTTTTTTCATTGGTTATTCTTTTTAGACCCCCTCCCCGGTCTCAAGAGATCAGGTATGGCATTGTCAAAATTTTTAACGCACCTCTTCTAAACCATTTTTATTTTCAGGAATGGAGTATGTGCCTTGAGGCTGTCAGCTTAATTCTTGCCTGGTACAAACTGCCATAGCTACACCAATTTAGAGTTTGCTTCTCTGTAGATGATTTTTTTCTGTTATGACTCTTCTGTCATTTCATTTCCGCTGTGGTGAAGTTCAAGTACTTCTTTCTAAAGGACATGTACTTCTGCACAAGCAACAAGCTCAAGATTTTTAGACAATATAATTAGTTATATTATTAATAATTATATCTAAGCAATCCTGGCTGCATCTTGATCCTTATGAATATTCAGGAAAATTAGGTCCTTGACTAAAAATATTTTTTAAATATAAATCTTACAGATATTTCAGAAAAACATATCTATTCTTACAGAGGGGACAGAGGCAGCCCATTGAAAAGACAATGAGCAGACATCTTTTAGAATTATAGGTAATTTTACAATTTATAAAGAAATTTATTTCTTCCTGGAGACTATTTAAATAAGAAATCTGAAACTTGGAAATTTAGTAGCAAGCAACTATATTTTCAGGGTCACTTATGACTATTTCTAACATTTCCCTGCAAGCTTTTGTCGTGCTTCAATAGGAGTTTGGGTCTAAAGATGAGAAAGTATCTCTGTATTATGTAATAAACTTCCTACGGTCCTGCTAAATTAAGTCAATATGAATTATTCCAGTTCATTCTGTAGATCAAGCCCAAGGCTCTGTTTACTCATGTTTCTAAAAATTAGATGCAATTTATAACAATGTCATTCTTTTTATCTTGCCAAGTTCTTTTTTTTTTTTTTTACATCCACTACATTGTACTATATATTTTGCTCCCAAATGTTAGCACTCCATTACTTTTCCCTTTTGCACACAGTTCACTTGGAAAGAAAAGCAGAGCAACTAGACAGAATAAAACAAACGTGTTCTGAGAGCTGGAGGAGCTCAGATGTACAGGAGAGAGAAATGGAAGTTTTAGAGTCCATGTAATGGCAGTTAATATATAATGAATACCATGACCACAGAGTGTAGACCTCCTCTAAACCTTCCTTTTCAAAGGTGCATAATGTCATTATCTTTTCATACCTGAAAGAGCAAAGGGGAAACTGCGCTGGTTTCACTGCTGGGTGGATGCAGTACATCCTCCAATTCTCTCTTTTGCAGTTCATGTTCTACTCGTGGTTAAAGGGGGTCTATTCATCTTTCCAGTAGGCATTTTTCTGTATTACCATTGTATCTCTAGTTTGACATCACTTTTCAAGTCTAGCCACTGCATTATCTTTCCTCCATTCTACTGGCAGTCTATCATGCTGTGTTACAGTAAAAATCTTTTATTTGTTCTCTTAAGTTCTATTTTGTCCCCCATTTTTCTTATTACAGTGGGTCTATTTGTATTTTGTTCTTTTATTTCCTGTACTTTGGTCATATTTTGGTCATTATTTAATTTTTATTATAATGTTTTATTATTTCCTGTTTTACAACAGCATGCCATGAGCAAGATACCAGTTGCATTTTGGGGGGTTTCTAAGCATAAGCTGACATTGGATGATGTACATTATACTAGGAGACAGTATTTTTCTCAGATTTCTGCTCATTCTCATCTTCTAACCTCAGTATTCATACATTTTTAAAATTGTTTTATGCAGGTCACATTTGTTGAGGCTGCACAACTTCTGTATTATAAGAAAAAAAGCAGTTTTTGCACATATTAGAATGTTCACACTGTAGACTCGTAAAGTCTATAAATAAACGATTTGAATATCCCTTCTTAATAGCAGTAAAGAACATTCAGATTTGCTGCAAGTATTCCAACGTCTGTAACAGCACAGCTGATGCAAATGTTTTGATTTGCAGATGAAACTAATTTGCTGAAAACACTATTAAATTACAGTAGTCAGTTGATCCAAGTCATAACTGGAGAGCTGAAGTTACAATCAACTCTGAGCTGTGTGTAATTGAAATACTGAATAAAAGAACGTAGATAAAGAGAATATTACTGAGTAGAAACAACACTCTAAAAAGCAAGAGTTTTAAAGAGATATAGAAAAAATGGTGTATCACCATTCTTTATACTATCTTTCTGCTGCTCTCCTTACCTTGGTTTTAAAAAAAAAATTAAATCTGCTTTAAAAAATGATGTTTGAAAGGAATGAGCAGCTTTCCAGAGGGTTTACGTCTCATATCTCTACTGACAATATCTCTACTGGTGTTGCAGTACTATTTGCAGGTTCCATCAAAAATCACATCTGAACTAGACATTATGTCAATATACAGGGTGACACTTTCTCTTAAAGATTTTCGAGATCCTTTATAAAAAGCTACTAACTTTCTCAAGCTTAGCAGCCTAAGATTCTTATCTTATACTCATTCAGAGCAAATGCCCTATATTATCTGTTCAGTAGCATCTGTTGGAACAGCCTGTTTTTCTTCATCAGATCTAAAGGAAAGTTAAACTGCCAAGTGAGAGTCTGAATGTAGATTATATTAACTATCTCATTTGATGAGGTGTTTCTATTGTGAGCAGGACTGAAATGTGATCAAGAATCTTGTATAGCCATGAGAATGTTTATATTCTAGACTATACAAACATATTAAAAGTTATCTGTGCACATTACCCCACAGAAATTCCACACAAAATGAAACTCTCTGAGCTATAATAAAATCACTCTTTCTGCCATTCAACCCCATAGTGTATCCTCCATGACACTGCAGTAATTTCATACCAAATCTAACTACAACACCATCATTCATATTTACATGCAATGATAGTTAGAATAAGATAAAGTCTAATGAGAAAACAAAATATTTTATTAGATACATTTACATGGGAAATACTGATAGATTTTCAGATATGCTAGAGATTTTTATTCTAAGTTTTAGCATTATTTCATGGACTGAAAACAATCAGACTTTAATCACACCAATTTCCAGAGCTGATTATGCCTCAAAAAGACTGGGCTGTGTAAAGGCTATCCTTCATTTAATCTACTGAGCCATTAGCTGAAGTGTCATAGATCATTTAATTGCTATGAGAAAGAAGCAGCATGTGGCAGGAGAAAAGGAACACTAAAACAAAACAAAACAAACTCAGAAAACCCTTATTCATCAATCCAACAATTATTCAGATCAAACTGTCAAGGACTGGCAGAAAATGACCACTCAGAAAGGCAAACCTAGATCAATGCTATACTAGCTGTCTAAACAAGTGCAGGAAACCATTCAATCCTTCTGATGACTTCAACTGGTACCTGAAATTAGACAGTAGACAGTGGGAAAGGCACATGACAGAAGTAATGCATTTCCTATGGGAAACTCTTTTTAATGCAGGAACTGCTAGACTTTCCAGTGTGGGGGTTTGACTTTTTGCTTATTAAGGTCATGTACCTCAACACTTTTAATGAAATTCCTCTCTGAAAAGGATTTGACGCTTTGCCTCTGCATGTGTGTGTAAAGATGGATGCCTCAGGTTGGTGATTTTCAGTGGAATAAAATAAACTTTCAGACTGGGGAAACTACTACCTACAAATTTTAGTTCTCATAACTTCATCTGCCTCTTTTACTTTTTTCTCTCTTTTATATCTAATACAATTTTTATAAACATGGTGTACTGTTCTTCCATGTCTGGGTACATTATTTCATTGAAATTAACTTTGAGGTTTTTTGAACTGCAGAAATGGATCTTTAAGTTTCTCATGAACAGGTTTCTTCCTGTCTGAAGATTTGGAAGGGAAAACCCTAAACTAATAATGAAAAATCTACTTCTAGAGCAGTATTTCTCAGCTCTTGCATCAAAAACACAACAGCCATGGATCAAGAAAGCTAATTTGGTTTCAAAAATACTTAGCTAGCTAATACAAAATCAGGCAAAGAAAACCCCAATATTTACATTTTTATTGCATTTTATTCTTCTCATTCAACCAGTCTTCACCAGCTTCTGAAATAAAGGAAAAAATAACTAAGCTTATTCCCTATATACCCTTACTTTCATAGTAAATGTAATTTGGTTGTTATTTTCTTCAACTAATAGATCACCACCTTGGAATGGCTGAGAATCATTCACCAAGAAAACCATTTGTGACTACTCAGTTATTTGTGACAGTCTTTTACATAAAATAACTTTGTACAACAACTGTGTAATTCTGTAGCAAATAACTCAGGTCTGGCAGGTAAGCACAGAAATTTCTTGAATGCCTTTTAGTAAAGAAGCTAGTTCCAGTTTGGCTGTGGAGGTTTAGATGACAAACACTATTAATAATTATCTTATTCCTCTTTTATATGTTTAAGAAAAACTGCTGTCTGGGAAGTAATGTCAGGTTTAAAAATGTACGTTTATTTTAAGATTTTTGAATTATCTTCGCGTAAGTCAGTATGACTTCTTTTGTGACTTTGCTTGCATAGAATGCTCCAGGGCTTCTTGGGAGCAAACCTCTAGGAATGAGAGGGTGAGAGATCCCTTCCTCCATCAACCACCAGTAAAATTGTGTTTCTCTTTTAAATTCAAAAATGGAGTATTTAAAATTGATCTGATCCTATTTAGAAAACATATAAAGTATGAACAAGGTTTACTTTTAGCAAGGAACACTTCTCATTCCCCTTGCTTGCCTTCCCTTCCTTTCCTTTTTCCTCAGATTCTTTGTTACAGTCCAAAGAGAATTAAAAAAAAAAAAGTGCTGAAATTCTTCATCTGTAGTTCTCCAAGTACAAAAAGTTCTACTTGGGCTTGAACCGTAGGCTCTAGCTGTGGCTTCTGTTGTTCTGGAATCCAAGGTTCAGAGTGGTTCATACAGTCCTTCTTGGAGATTTTTTGTCCTTCTAAAATTTATCTCTGAATTATGAATAAGCCTAAGAAAAAGCAAAGCAAAACAATGTTTCTTTTATGAATGAAGGCCAAGTATGCAGAAAAACAGCCTTATGGGGGGAAAAAAGTCCTGTTATTGTGATTGACTTCTGCAGTAATGAAATACACTCAGATGCCAAAAATAAAGGAAGAAACCTACAAAACAAAACAGCTGAGTTTTATCAGTGTTATAACTTTATGCTTATATATGTGTACAATGCTTAATGATTACAAAAACTTGATGTTTTTATTGGCAATGCTAGTATTTTTTTTTTTTAATTGCAGAGATGATTTTCTATAACCGATAGCAATTTCTAACACATTCCAATTAAATTCATTTTCTCAGGAATGTTCTTGTAGAGTTCCTGTTTTGAAATTCATTTATGGAAGGATTAAATTTAGTAAGTAATTTCCATAAGTATATGTCAGTTTAAAGAAATGCAAAGTAGACTCAATAAAGTGATATTTTTACTTAATAATTTTCTTTTTTGGGCAAGATACAATTTTGAACAGTGTTGATGTTAAAGGACAACTTAAGAATGAGGAACTAGACAAAGAACTTGAACAGGAGTAGTCATTTAAGTTATTGACTGGTTGAATTTCTAAAATACAGTCTTAGCTTCCAACTTTTCCTTCTGTTTTCCCCATTGATTATTTGTGTAGCAATACCCTCCAAAAGACCCTAGAGGGAAATCTTTCCTAGCTTGGAATGCAGCGGTGACTCCAAGATCTTGTGACTGCAAGAAAATGGCCCAGTTGATCTGGATTAAGTCAGCAATAACCATTTTCATATTCAGTTCAGATTTTTAAATTTCTCCAAGCCAGAAAAAAAAAAAAAGCAGCACTGTCCAGCTAAAATTTCTCCTCTTAACAGAGAAAATATTTGATTTCCCTTCAAAGCAGACACTATCATCACAGTGATTTTAAAGATATGAATACAGAAGGTATGATCATCAATAGAAGGCAATGAGTGTTCCCCAGAATACACTTTGTTTTATGCATAGTGTTTTATAGAAAGGAGATTTTTTAAGTCTTAAAATGAATAAATCACTATAATTGAAGAGAATTTTAATGCTAGAAATAAAACACGAACTATGTTCCTTGCTTCCAGAAAATTCCCTATTTCTTTAAAAATTAAAAAAAAAAAAAAAAATCAAAAATCACTTACTGAAGAGATTTATAGTTACCAGATACATATTTTTATATATGAGAGTTAAAACAAGTTAAAATGTGGGGGGGTTGTTTATTTGTTTTACATAACAAAAGTTGTTTCTATTTGAGGGTTGTTGCACTTTTCCTCCCTATTATTTTTACGACAACTTAATTTGTGGTACAATTAGTAAGAAAATTCGATTCTTCACTGCCATGATTTTTTGTTGTGTAATGAAAGGCAAAAAATCAGTATATACAAATTGCAACCCAACATTCCCTTTTTACAGTTACCAGCTTTTGGGTAAATAAATAGTGCAAGTTGTCTTTCCTCAGCTTCATTGCTGTGAATGACTTCACTACTTCCCTTAGAGGTAATCTTTTTTCCTAACAGCTGTTTTAAAGCATTAATTGATTTTTTAATTCTGAATACTGTGCTATTGATAGTTTGTGGAGTCTGATGGGTGAAATTAAGATTAAAAATAAAGTTTGTTGGACAAGTAACAAGCTCATTAATGTCTTATAAGAACATCCAGTTCCAGAAAAGTTGAGGTATGCTGCTGAACCAATGTTTGTCTTTTTTTTTGCTTTTGATCTAAAGAAAAGCGAACAAAATAAAAAGAATCGATGACTAAAAAATGCTTTAGCTCAGATCTCACAAATTAAACAGTTCTGGTTAAGTATTAAAAAAAAAAATAAAATCATCTCTTCAAATTGTTAAGTTGCCATGCTATTGTAAAACATTTTACTAAACAGTACATCAGAAATTTGTTAAAGTGATTAGGGAAAAAGGAATAAAAACAAATCAAGTCATAACATATTTTTTTAAAAAAAAGATATTAGTTCTTCCTATCTATCTGCCAGAGGCAAGCATGGTCTGGCATTTGAAAATCTTAATGTTGCCACAATTATTCCACTGCTGGCAGCTTCATTTCTTATGTTACACATGTAACATAAATTCCAGACCAGTGATTTCTCCTCCCACTCTTTTCTTCTAAAACATGTTCTGCATACTAGGAAACAGATGAATAAAACATAAGATGCCTTTTTTTTTTTTTTTTTTTTTTTAACAAAATGAGGACTTATTTATTTAAAATTAACGTATTAGAAACCACATATATTTCAACTGAGTTGAATTTAAGGAAAAGCCAAAATATAACAATTCAGTGACTCGGAAAACATTGCTTTTGTTTTAAAAAAGCAAGAAGCTGATATGCTTAATGTGGCATGACTTTTTTGTCTTAAGGGTTCAAGTATCTTTTTGGATTAACATCTTTTCTCTGTAATGAGTTTTTTTGAGTATCCTAGTTCTTATCACAATGAATTAGATGGGCAGCATCTTGGCTACCAAGTGATTTTTAAAAAATTCTGTACCCTCCTATGCCTCTGTAACCATAAGACATTACTTGAGAAAAGAGCAAGACTCATGAAACTCCCAAAAGTTTCGGTGAAAAACAAATGTAGCAAAAATGCTTTCTAAGCCATTTCCTCTGATTTAGTTATTTTATTTCTACAAGAGTTTTCTTCACCATCTTTCAAGGAAATTAGTTTATTTTAATGGGTGTCACTTTCTGTTCCTATTTCTTATAATAAGCAAATTTCTTCCAAACTGCCTGGGAATTTTAATATACTTAATGTTACCTGAGAGTGTTATCAGTACATTTTTGTAAGCTAACTTGAGATAACTTGAAGATGAGTGATTCAGGTCTTAGTGTCTTATGAATATAGACATTGCCCTCACTACATTGCTCTAAGTATGGCAATCTCTCTTCCTAAAAGGTAAAATAAAAAAAAAATTGTGCATATAATTACTTTGCTCCAAAGTATAATCAGTATTTTTTCATAGGGCTTTTTTTCTTGTGTTTTTTACTTTTTTAAGAGTGCATTGCCAGTTTACATACAGATAAGGACAGTTAGACTGTTGAGGTAAAGCATAGATCAAAAAAACTTGTAAACTTTGGTAAAATAATCTGGTGTCCTGGTTCCGGCCAGGACAGGGTTAATTTTTGCATTAGCCAGGAGGGGCCATGGCTAGGAAATGGAGTTTATTCTGTGCCAGCTCGTGTCATTGCTGGGCGAGAAGAAGGGAGTCTCTGCTGAGGAGAAGGGGTTCCTTCTGGCCGAGTAAGCACGGACAGAGCAGCCGTGATGTGTCTGTTGTCAGGGGGTTTCCTGTGTCAATCATTCCTCTCTTGTACCCTCTGTTTCCAGCAAATTGTTCTTATCTCAACCTGTGATCTTTGCCTTTCCTGCCTCCAGTCCTCCTCTCCCTCCTGCAGCAAGGAGGAGGGAGAGAGGAAAGTGGGGGAACACCCAAGCAATCCATGGTTTGGAGACTAAGTGGGAGCACTAAACTGGGGGGCGCCATTGCTAAGCCAATCTGGATACATGTATGTGGATATTATGGAAAGGAGAGAAAGATGCACATACAAAAGTATGTTGGGCTCAAGTATTTTAGAAATTATTGCTCAGTAATTAGAATTAAATGAAGTTCCAGAAGTCATATACCAGAAAATTAATTAATGTATAATTTTTGATAATTACTTATTTTGCTCTCAGCGAATCTCTGAACAGACTTCCAAAGCAAGTTTCACCTCATCCAAGTTAAGGTGCCTGCAGAGAAAATGGCAGTGTCTGAGCTTATCACCTTAAAAATCCTTTGTAATCAACAGGGATAAAAACCAAAACAGAACAACTTTTTAGATTTGGTTCGTCTGACCTGTGGAGATACTTACTTTCGAATGAGAGCAACCATATTGTAATGAAGATCGATTTCTTTCCCCACTATAAAGGAAAATTAAGATGACGAGCTTGCATTAGTTGTATGTTGCACAAATACCTACTTTTGGTCATATGAATCATTTTATATCACGTTATAATCACTCTGACAGGGTTTTGCTCACAGTTTTGTCTACATCTCTAATGTATTAAAATAATTTTGAAGAATCTGTCTATTCTTAATTTTATTGTTTCCTTTTGAATTTATGATACTTACAAGAATGTTAGTATATATATTTGGTAGAAGAAAGTGCAAAAGACAATTTCATGCTTAGGACACAGGCATCCCACTAATTCTGTGAAGGCAAAGAGAATGATCCCATGTGGATATGGTAGTGCATAATTATCTATCATGTGGAATTTATATTTTTCTGCCAGGCATCTGTTGATAGCTGCAGGGAAATGACGAGGCCAAATAAAGACGACATTTGAGCATGAGCCAGGGCACTCCAGTTGTACATTTAATATCTCACTATTATAATTTTCACAACCTGCTGCACACTTAACCTCTCTGGCCCTAATATCTTTTCTTGTTTTTGTTTCACAGTTCTTCACAGTTCACAGCAGAAAAGAGCTCTGCTTTAGGGTTAGGTCTTTATGCACCACAGAAATAATAATTGCATGTAATACATTGTATTAAAAACTTTTTGACAGAATATCTAGATTATGGTGTTGCCGTCTAAGATGAGTTGTCTAGCAGCTGCAACATTAGAAACATAAGCCCCAGGTGCAGAAAATATGTTGTGCTAAATGAGCCAGTGGTCTAATCAAAATGAACTCTGGATCTATTAAAGGGAAGATCTGTTAATGACAAGTCCCTGGTGTAAATGAGGTCACTTCACCAGTCTTTCACAGTATCAAGTAGAAATCTATTTCATTTTAGGAATAATAAAATAGAGAGGAATCTCATTCTTTCATTAAAATGTACTCTTAGAGATTGAGATTACATTTTCTTTTAAGGTGAACTCTCACAGCAGCTGCACATAAAAATGAAGTGCTGGAGACATTTCTAATATTTATAATGTTTTAAAATTGATACCATTTACATACAACTCATTGTTAAGACCCTATGCAAAACAAAGGTATTTCTGAACTGGAGCAGTTCAGAACAGGGAGCTTAGCTCAATTTCTCCTTTCCTTTTTGTATTCATGACTTTAAATATTGCAGAGCTGTTCTTGCTGATTCTCATTCTGCTGAATCAGCTCTTACAGAAGCATCATTGTTCTTGGAGACTGACATAGGTTACAGACTGCTTAAGAAATGTGAATTAGGTGCACTGGTGCATAGGAATGAGCAGAAGAACTTGAAAGCTTTTTTTACTACTCTGTCCAATCAACTCTGCCTGACTCTGTAGTGCCTATATCCAGATTAGTCCCAAGCTTCAAAGAGGTTTTAACAAAGCTTCAAAGCAGGCAATTTATGCATCATTATTACCCTATTTTGAAAGTAAACCTCTTACTTCAGGGTGCAAACATTCTTTAAGCAGGGATTGAAATCCAAAACAAAATTCAAAGAAATTGAATTAAATGGTGAAAAACCTGACAGCTCTATCCTAGTATTTTTTTTTTTCTTTATGGCACTGATGCAACGTGCTTTGCATTTCTTTTCAGGGTCATTTTCTCTTATCATGTAAAGTACAGTGAGATTTCATATTCTACATAGGCCTGCAGATGAGTTCAAGAGGTCACTATACAGTTTCAAGTGTTCATTTCCATGCAGAAAAAATGAGACCAATTAAGATAAAACAAGCTGACATGATACAGTTAGTACCTCTGCAGGACAAGTGTTCTGCTGTGTAGATTAAGTGGGCCACTGCATGATATTTTTATGAGATTAAAAATCACTGCAGAGAAGACAGACTTATGGGTTGTCCACTGCTCCTCTCCTTATGGTTACATATCAGTGAAAAACAGCATTCATCCTGCATCCCCAGGACTCCTTCTTAAATGTCCATGTTTCTTCTGATAAAGAAGCAAGTCTTGTGAATATCCATGCTGCGTCTGCATTTCAACAGACTGAGACATGATTAACGGGTGATAGACACTTTTATCCTTATGGTGCTGTTCAGTGGAATTCAGCATTCAGGTGGCAAAGAGCATTTTCTGTAATGATTAACTTCTGTGTGGTTCCAAATACACCAGTATTTCCAAATCATAATGTGTCTGTTGCAGATGGACTCTTAGTCAAATAACTTGGCATCTGTACCAGTACAACATAACTGTCTGAATGAGGATGTATCAATTGGGATTTTTATCAAGTGACCAGACTGGTACAATACTGATATAACCCTTTATTATCCACTGATGGTAGAGAATGTGAGTATTAGAGGTATCTTAACATTCTGACTAGAGAGAGAAGCAATTTTCTGAACATGTGTTTATTTATTTAGATGTGATTTAACAAAATGCTGAGCACATATTTGAAATTTAAATGTAAACATTTAAAAATGGAGCATGTCTACATTTTGAGAAAATACTGGTATTTCAATTGACTGTAAGGAAATTGAATTAGAGCAAATCAGCTTAAGACCCTTTAAATGGTAAATGAGAGTACCCATGGAGGAGTTTGATGCAATAAAACTAGTTGACTTTAAATTTATTTCTCTAAAAAATTCAGATTAATTTGACTGATGGTCCTCCATGAATCAAATACATTTTTGCATGAAAAACACAATTATAGAATGATATAAGAGTCTAGATTGGAAATGACCTCTGGATACCCTCTATGGAAAGAAGGGCTTTAGTCTAGGCTAACTGTGGCCTTGTCAAACTGTCTTCAGTGTTTCCAACAAGGGAAAGGTCTGAACACCCTATCTGATGTTTAACTGTCCTCAGGATTATTTTTTTTCCTTACATCTAAATTGAATTCCCCCTGAATTGACTCGTGCCTATTATCTCTTGTCTGTTCACTTTGAAGCCTTTTGAAAAGAATACCTCCATCTCCTCTATAACTACCATTCAGGTGATGGAAAACTGTGATTAGATCCCTCCTGAACCTTTTTTTCCCTCAGTTCTTCCCTCCCAATTCCTTTAATTTTTCTTCATACATCAAATTCTCCAGTGCTCCCATCATCTTGTGGCTCCTCCTCTGATCCCTCTATGTTCTGTCTGTATTTTACTTGTGGGGGGTACCAAAACTGGGCACAATATGCCTCATGTGGCCTAACAAGTGCTGTGTGGAGTGAAACAATCACGTCCCTCGTGATGCAGGTGCTGTTGCCATCACTGAAATGGTGTGTCACTGCTGCAAAGGCTCGCTGCTAACTCCTGTTCAGCTCACTGCCCATCAGCAGCCCCAAACCTTGTCCATCAAAACTGTTCCCAACCAGTCAGTCCCCAGCCGGTACTACTGATTGAATTATTCCATCTCAGCTGCAGGATTTCACATTTTACTTTCTTAAACCTTACGCAACTCCTTTTGGCCTGATTTTCTCGACTGTTGAGCATTCTGCATTTTACCTCTTCCATCCAGTGTTATCTGCCTCCTGTCCCAACGTGGTGTCAGTTGCAAAGCTGATGATAGTGTAGTCAGCATCATCACCCAGGTTGTTCTTAAAGACCCTGGGGAATCCCACTCACAACCAACTGACAGTTTGACTCTGAGATATTGATGACTTTTTGAGTTCAGCACTTGAGACACTTTTCCATGCATCTTCAGACTGATTTGTCCAGCTGTCTCATCAGCTTCAACCAGTATGTGATCAACAAGTATGTATATCATGTCAGAAATCCTGCAATCAAGGTAAATGGATAGCCACTGCTCTCCTCCATTCACCAATGAAGCCATTTCATCATAGATGGCAGTAAGACTGGCTCCGCAAAATTTTATCTTTGTAAACCTGTGCTGGCTCGTCCTAATCTTCTTGTCTTCCATTTGTATGGACAAATTTTCCCCATGGATTAGAGTTCTATTATTTTCCCAGGAATGACTACCTGGTCAGTATTTTTCCCAGATTTTTTTTTTTTTTGTTGCTGTTGTTGATGGACATATTTGACTATTTTATCTGTGGTCTTCTTCAATTTCTGTGAGCTTCTAAAAATGACAGAGGAGGTTTGCACTAGTATCTTCTGATGTCTTCAGATTCATCCCATCAGGTCCTAAAAACCTCTTCCTGTACAATTGCTACAGATGGTCCCTAACTCAATCCTCCCTTGCTGTCAGTGATTCACCATTTGCTTTTCTATTTCATCTTGGAATAGAGACTTGAGAGCTGACACCAACCTTGAAGATCGAGGTGAAAACATGACTGAGTACTTCTTTTCTGTCTCATTTCTAACTAAGTTGCCAGCTCCATTCGGCAGCAGTCTGTCTTCCTTGTGTTTCCACTCAGTACTAACCAACCTATAGAAGTCTCTTTCTAGTCTGAGCTCCAGCTGAACTTTTCCCTTCCTATCTTCACATTTGCAAGCTCAAATAATACATTTTTACATTCCACTTTAGGCATGTGCCCACTTTCCCATCTATCACATCTCCTTTTTTGTATTTGAGCTCTTTATGTGCTATCTGCGTATCAAGAAGTCTGGTTGATTTCTATTTCTGGGCCTGCTCCTTTTTTCTTAACCTTTTGTCGTCTGTCCCCACCCCACCCCCCCGTTAGGGGGATGGACAGCTTTGAGCAGGCTGTCCCTGAAAATTTCTCAGCAGCTTTGCCCACCAAGACAGATTCCTACAGGAGTCCTAACAGTTCCCTGAGCAAAAACTCTCTTAGGAGCTGAAATCTGTACTTCTGAAATCTAAGGTGTTTATTTTGCTATTATAATTTTGAGTGAAAACTTTAAAGTAAGGAGTAGGAGGAAGACTGTATATTAGTATTCATGTGTGTTTGTGTCTATTTGTGAGATTTAAAGTAATTTTGTTATTTGTGGTATTAATTACACACACACTACATATACTAGTCACAAGTATTTACCATTACTTCTGAACTCAAGTGCCTCAAGTGTTTATTATAAAGGAAAACTCTCTCCTCAAACTAACTGATACGTTTCTTTGCTTCTCCTGCTCAATCTATATCATTTTTACTGGTTTTACAGTTAGAACATAAAAAGTCAAAACATTTCCCTTTTAGTAACACTATCTAATTAAAGAAAAAATAAAGAACATTTTAATGGTAAAAAGGACCAAGAAATAAAGTTTTGACATGGAATTTTCAAAACAGTCTCTTAACGTAACAGTAAAAGCTTGAGTAGTATAATGTAAATTGGAATGATTCATGGAGAAATTCAGCTCACAATGGGACAAGTGACTGCGAATGACATCCATTTCATCTCACTTAACTCATTTACAAGTCGGGCATGTAGTCCAAGTCAGATGTTTATACTCCCTATGTAATCAATGGAAAGAAAGAAGGAGTGAGACATCCAGAGAGTGGATAATTCATTTTTAAACAGGGATCTATTAGAACCATGATAAATATATCTATGGAGATGTTTCTCTCTTTAATGTCTGTGGAGGAAATTTAGATGAATAGCAGAGATGTCTAATTTTAAGATATTTAAAATGAGGTGAAATGATTCTCAATACCCGTGTGAGCTCTTCATGCATAAATATGCCGTATGAGAGCCTTATAAACTGTTTACTAATATACCTGAGCAGTATCAATTGGCACACTGAAGGAATCCATGCAAACAACAATATGATGTTGATTCCTAGCAGATTTTTTTTTTTTTTT
>VZRO01003782.1:184296-295451 GCA_013397915.1 Daphoenositta chrysoptera
GAATTAGATTGAACTGCTAAATATTTTAAATTTAGATTGTCAGAAATAGTAATTAAGATATTCTATGCATGCACACTCCCCCAATTATTTTCAAATTCATTCCAGATTAGAAATCCTTTTTTTATATCTAAATTATGTTACTCAGAGCAGTACCTTATCTTTGCTTTTGATTGCTGTAATCACACACTTGACCTTGGAATTTTCACTATGAATAATAGGAAAAAACCAAAAAAGGCAACTATTGCAACAATCACCTGTATTCACTGGCCTGCTTAAATTATTTATTTTTTCATTCACTACACCAGTTCTTATCCATTTTTTGATACAAATACTTTTACTCTTACAGTCCAACAACTTTAGAATTTGATGGTTTGCTGCCATCCTCATAAATACCTTTCCTTATAATTCACTAATTATGTTGTCATAGTCCACTTGTATTTCCCAATTTTCCAAGGTTTTGCCCTTAAGCTAATTTCCCAATTGCATATTGACATTTTCAGAAAAAAAAAAAAAAATTGTAATGCACAAAATTTAATGAAGGGGTTAATTGCTCTGGTAAAAGGAACAGATAATTTGTTTACTTCTAAAACCGCTAGATGTTAGAGATCTGTCTCTTTTACAAAACTATTGATGTATTATTGTGTATGTAATTAAAATATGCAAAATAAAGTCCTAAGTAGAGCACTTGGTTACTTGTCAGTGTCCAATCAAGCAACAGAAAGCTGTCAGAGAAAGTAGATAGCTAAAAAAATAAGTTCAGACACTTTCATCTGAAGCAATAAATATCTGTTACGAAAATCAAAAGGAGTTTTGGCTAACACACTCCTTCCTAGCTAGACTTATGTGTGTTTTCAGAAAATATGTGATTTGGAACCACTCAAAGAGAGAAATAAAAATAACAAACAAAAACTTCTCTAAATTTTCACCAAGGAAAGGAGCAACATACCTAGAAATCAGGTAATATATATTAACAAAAAAAGGATCTATTCTTGTGTTCCCTATTACATATTGAAGGCAGAACTCAGGTATTCTGCTGTATATTTGGAACTGGACAGTGGACACAATGACCTGAAATGATCTTCAGGAGATTTTTTTCCAAGCAAATGGTAGGAAAAGATTTTCAAAAGCATCCTTTAACCTCAAAAATACACAATGTCAGAAAAGGTATGAATCCATCAGTAAAGGGAAAAAAAAAAAATTGCTAATGCTCAGATTTCAAGGTTTTTCTTCTAAGAATCAGTTCAAGAAATATAACTAAATAAATCAGGTTACTATTAATTTATATGGACAATTCCAGAAAACCACACTTCCTAATCCAAAATGCAGATCATACTAACTTTTCATTTATCGTCTTTAAAAAAATGTCAATAGAGACAGACTCTAAAAATCTATTTTCAGACATTAGTGACACCTTCTCATTCACTATGAATGAATTGTCTCAGATAGCTGAAATTTACAGTTGGATTTAATGAATTTTATTTAATGCATCACATTTTTTAACAGAAACACAGTTGCTATGCATGAAATACATTCATATTGTTCAAAATAAATCAGGTAATTCTTTAGGTCAAAATGCAGTAACAATGGGAAAAAATCCTTATTTCTCTTGCAAAGCAAGCACGAGAGATGTTTTTCATGTAACATTTGCTGCATTACTGAAATCTATTCTGTACAGATATGCTACCATGACCAAAAGACAATCGTTTTTGTAGAGGTGTTAACTTTTGTTAACTTTCTTTACACCAGTTCATGTAAGTTCATGTAAGTAGTCTTTAGTACTTCCCACTGCAGTAACCCACGGACACAAGGCATGCAGTTTATTTCAGATACATCCTTGGGAAATCAGGAAACACAGTGCAAAATTTCATGTTTCATTCTGGTATAAGGTACTTTTGTTCTGTCTACACTTCGAGAAGTATGACAAGTTCTGTATTTTTTACTACCTGACCTTTTCTACAAAGTTTTGGCTGGAATCTTAACTGTCACAAATGTGCGTTCTCCAAATGATCTTAATTTGAGGGTAGCTGGTTCAGCTGACATTTTTATCACTGGTGTATCCATTGATTTCTATTTACCATGTTAGATGTGGATTGTTCTGCTGAGCACTTAAATTTGGTTTTTCATGTAGCTGTAGTACTGGATGCTGTGCCATATAAGGCACTGACAGATAATGGGCCATGTACCACGGCCCCTATAGCCAGAGGTAAATAAACTAGCTAGCTATTCTTAACCTGTTGCATTTCTAACTATGAAATTCAGAACGTGTTTTGCAGTCAATATTCATGGTCTTTACAACTCTATTTTTCCACCCAACAATAATTTGAAATAAAAAGGGATGTTGATTTATTGCTCAGACAACAAACCCTGATGGTTTCTGCTTTGGTAAAAGGGTTTTTTTGATTTCTATTTCAGTTTTGCCTGTATTGGTTGGTTTCCAAGGCAATATTACTCTGTTTTCAAACTCTGTTCGCATAAATGTTCAAACAATAGAATTTTGACATGTGGGTGATATTGAAAAGTATTTGATCTCACATGTCAGCATCAATGCTCTCAAAATTCTCTTGTTACCCTGCGCCTTACAACTGCATAGCTGTCTTAAAATTAGTACATGTCTCAGCTTACGGCAGAAGTTACAGCTTTTGCATGCTATTTCTTTTATCAGGATTAACATAATGCGCTCCTTTATAACAGCAGATAGCACCCATTCCATTCCCTCTGCTGTTATTTAACTCTCCCATTAGGGCAGTAACCGTGGTCATTCTTGTACATAACTGTGAAGAACAAAGCCAAGCAAGAGCACATGCTTTCAAGCACTATGACTGGGAGTGCCACAATATGCAAGGACTCCTAAGGTATTAATCTTCGGATCACTGTTTACCCATTTTTCCTTCTCATGGGTTTAAACATTCATTTAGCTATCAATTTCATATGATTTTGAAGTAAAAATATTACACAGTTTACAACCGAGAACTTGATCTGTTGTCTTCATTAATTTTCTCTTTTTTTCCCCCACATTATCAGCAGTTCAATCAATTAATTTTCATTTAAACATGTTGGATAGTCATTCAAATATCTTTCTAAACTGAACATTATCAAGCAAAGTGAGTCAATATTGTCTTGCTTGTACAGAAGTGATTAGTGAATTATATACTAAAAGTCACAAATAAATTCTGCATTCAGTTTTTGCTTACCAGAATAAACACCTAACATACAAAAACATGCTGCTTTAATAGGAAAGATATGATTTCATGTTATAAAGAGTAATATCACTGCAGTTTTTGTACTTTAATACAAAGAAGACAATTATATTTTCTTTATGCTGTGAAATAGCTCAAGTGCCTAGGCAGCATCAAATAAAAACTAAATTTATATATATATATGAGATTTTATTAAAAAAAAAAAAAGCTTGAGTGTTACTTACTAAAAATTACAGAACAAAACAAAACCAAAATCAAACCTTCTCTAAATGAAGCTCTGATTATAGCAACAACTGCCTTAACATCTGTGGGTAAATTCATTTACAAGGATAAAAATGTTTTATCCAGACTATCTATTTCAAATGAGTCCATCCATGTGAGATATGAAAACATAGTTTATCCACAGAAGTTGAACAGCCTCTCTAAGCTAAATCAACTGCTTGTAAATATTTTACCATATTTTTAAATTAACATGCTATTGGTAGTGTTGCATTTGCATTAGATTAATGAAGATGGTCATTTCTCAATGGTAACAAAGTGAAAGAGTGAGAGAAATAGGAGGATGTCAAGTAATTCATGTTAAGAACATCCTCAGGATGATACCTTATAATAAATAACATCAAATTACGTTCTGCAACTTTCTAATCTTAGAACAGTTTCGGTGTTTGACCTTGTCTCTTCTTGAAAGATGGTCTTTATATACTTGCCTGTAGTATTCAGAATCTAGACACATCATCTTATAGCCCATTGATGTTACCTTTATTCCATTCCATTTTTACACCAACTCCAGCCAGCAGTTGCCTGCTTTTAATTGATTTCTTTAGACTTAGTATCGGATCCTCTCTCAGTAGTCATTCTGAAATGGCTATTTATGGTTTAATGAATGAGCCAATAAGCAATATAGATCATCATCGACAAATACACTGTGTAAAGAAATACATTGTATAATTCAGTACTTATAAAATGTAATATACTCTGTTACCCTGCAGCCTTCATGTATCTGAACAGCATGAGGTACGGCCTTCAAAGTCTGTGGCAGACAGCTCTGCATCTCAAACCCTTGTAGTGATAGTTCACTTTCTAGCTTGTGTGGCTCAACACCAAGACAGTCACATTTTGAATAGAGCTGTGAGTCTGCTGGGAGAACTAGGACACTTGCTAAGCTTCCCACAGCCCCACTTTCTGGCAGTATGGTTGAATAAATATCCTGGATCAAAAATGTCTTGGAGTCATTCAGTGACCTGAAATCACATGCTCATCACACAAGATAAGGGTAAAACTAAAAGGCAAACTGAAGCCTTTATTGATAACCTCCAAAATGGTAACATGTCTAAGAACGGTTGTATAAGAAATAGGTAAAGAAATAAAAACTTTGTCATTCCGCTTACATGGTGACTGTATCAGAAAAGTCTGCCATTCTCTCATGTTTTGGCTTTCCTATCCTGACAAGGAAAGCTCTCAGATTTTGGCTATACCTTCTCCCAGTGCTTGGGAGAACACTAGCCTTTACAGACAGCTCCTCTTCTGAGATATTTGGGAATATCAGGGATAGTTTCTGTCCTGTTTTGCAGTGTATTCCATAATCATCTTCATGAGCTGTTGAAACCAGGTGGGTGGTGTTGCTTGCCTCCTCCCTCCAGACTGTCTTCTGTTAATGGCCCATCAAGGCCTCACTGCATGACTGACAAAATTACTTCATCCCATTGCAAGATGCTCCACCCAGAGGGAGGAACCAAGCATTACATCCTGGATATAAGCTGAGATTTCGAACACCACAAGCAGCCTTTCCCACTGGATTTCCAGAGGACAAGAGCTACATAGCCACCACTGGACCTTCTGAGGAAGACCAGACCCTTGTACAGGATCACCACTTCAACAGAACCACATCCCTCACTTCAGGAGGACTGCAGACACCATTTTATCGAACTGCTACTGCCACCCTGACTAACAGGGTGTCAGATTGTATCCTGACTCTGTCAGTTTAAACCAGTGTTTTCTGCCTTTATTTTTAACTTTTCTATTAAATTATTGTTCTGACTTGGTGTCTCCCACTGGTTTGTTTTCAAACCTGCACAGTTTCAAAACAGCTGCTGGTGAACTGTATCAAATAAATAGAAAAATAACATTTCTGTTTTTTCGTTTTTAAAGAAGATTAAGAACTGTACAGAGACCCATCAGCATTTAGGAGGACCATGGGGATGGACAAAACAGTGAAAGACAAATCACCAAAGTATCTTTTACCAAATAAAGAATGATGTTAACATTTCTGGTTAACTTTATGGATTTTTTTAATATTTAATTAACTTTTTGAAATGGGTACTGTTCACTCCAATTTTTTTTGCACAGTAAATAGATATAAAAGTAATCATTGATCCCAAACAAATCTTTTATTTGGGAGGACATTAAAGTTCACAAATTGGAAAGAAAGAAAGAAGTCAGAGTCGTGAGCAAGTGAAAAAGAGCTCAGTTACACAATATGTGAGCATTCTCTGCACTGCTGGAGTTTCTTTTCTCTCACTGAACATACAGATTCATATGAGGATCGAACAAAAAGGCACAAAAGAAGAATGAGGAAGAAGAATATTTTGTTCAAAATAAAGTAGAAATTCAATTTTCAACTTTTCTCCTATCTTCTTTTTTTGGTTTTATCTTCCACAGCAGATATTAAACTATTCACATCTGTATCTTTAAATTCAAAATTAATGACTCATAATTGTGCTACAGTAATCCACTTTAGAACATGACTGACACTTAAAAAGCTGTGTCCTGATTAGTTATTTGGTGCTTTGGATTATATTATAGCTATTCACCAACTTTCAACAATGTGTCTTTGTGACATTATCACTAATAACTCCATGACAATCCTAAAGCTATGATGAATAAAGTAAATGGGTGCAGTAAGTAATAATTGGTTCTTCTGTTTGTGTCCTTCCCATCTCAGTATTTAACTTCTAGATAAGTCTTTTTGGCTTCCGTTTCAATTTTTCACTTTGCTTCTTCATCCCTTGAACTTAACTTCCCATGATCCATGCCTGGTCAAAATTAAGTTCTGTATGAATCAACAAAATCTGACTACATAAAAATTGCTTTTTTTTTTCCTCACATAGGCTAAACTAAAAAAAGAAAAAAAAATCACAAAAGTGCTGAATACTTGAGGTTGGAATGAAACTTCACAGTTTATCTTGTCCAAACCCCCCACTCAAGTAAGGCCACCTAGAGCCAGAGACCTCAGACTACATCCAGGCAGATTTTGAAAATCTCCAAGGATGGAGACTGCAGAACCTCTCCAAGCAATCTGTGCCAGTGCTCGGTGCTGAAACTCACACCAAGTCATGTGAACCCCTGATATGCTGCATACATTCCACTGCTCAAGGATGCTACAAGGACAAAGCACTTCCCACAAGCATAGCTATTATCAGGAGTTTACACGTTTAACAGTACTACAGATATGAAAAATAACATGGAATCCATTTCCTATAAATGATGTGGGATGTATTAGACTAGGCTCCTTCCCTTTGAAAAGGTCATAGGATTTGTGACCTGAATGTCAGATGGTTATAGGAACATGAGGGATAAAACTTCTTTTTGTAATTGAAGAAGTGGTGATTTCTAATGCAAAATACAGGTTATCAATTCTATACATTTACAGGTGGCAATATTAACTTTCTTTAGACTTATAGGGATCTTTTAATATGAAAAAAAACCAGTCCTGATTAGATTAGGGGTTAATTAGATGAGTTACTGTAAATTAAGGGAAAATGATTGCCAGAAAAAAAACCCCATTCATTGAATTATACAATGCAGATACCTTCCTTGCTGACAATTTAGATGGATAAGGAAACTTGTTCTTGTGTTTCCCAGTGGAAATGAGGGGGACAAGCTCTTTAAATATACAAAATGTCACACCAAAGAGAAGTCATCTACTTTTGATTTTTTTTTTTTTTTTATTTTGTTTTTCTTTTTTTTAATAAAGAGTGTGTGTGTGAATAGAGAGAGGTAGAGGGCATTTGGAGCTAAATAAGTTGCTTTGAATCCCAAATCTAACACTGGCAATACAACCAAGGGAAATTATGTAGAGCAAAGAGCACTGTCTGGAAGTGAAATTTTAAGTTGAATGATTATTTGGATATTCTTTATGTGTAATTTTTGTTTTTTAAATTTGTAACTCAGTGGGATTAATTTTCTCCTCCTCTAGATGTTTATTATGCAGTTTATATATGATCTAATATTTCTGACATCACTTTATAATCAATAAAGTGAAAAAACATGGGGAAAAATTTAGTTCATTCTACTGTAACAGTCTAAATTAGGTCAGAGGAATTCTTCACTAGAAATGTCTGTTTTTCTGGAGAATAGCAACCAGGGTAATTTTAGACATCTACATTGCTGTCATGGTTTAGCCCCAGACAGCAACTCATCCCCATACAGCTGCTTGCTCATTCTCCCTGCAGTGGGATGGGGAGGAGAAAGAGAGAGGTAAAAGTGAGAAAATTCATGAGTTGATGAAATAAAAGCAGTTCAATAGGTAAAGAAAGCAACAGTTGCATGCTCAAGCAAAGAAAAATCAGGAATTTATTCACAACTTCCCACAGGCAGGCAGGTGTTCAGCCATCTCTAAGAAAGCAGGGCTCCATCACACACAATGGGTACTTGAGAAGACAACATCACTTCAAATGTACTCCTTTGCTTTCTCCTTCCCCCAACTTTATCTGAACGTGGCACCATATGGTACAGAATATCTGTTGCAGTGCGCGGACCGGTTTTCATATTTTATTTATTTTATACGGTTTAATCTTATTTTTTTATGTATTTTGTATGGTTTAGTCTGTTTCCCCTACCCTGTTAAGTGGTTCGGTCTCCTCCCGTTCCCTGTTCTCGAGAGAGCTTCCCAGCTCGTTCTCAGATCAGGTTGCTGTACCCACTCCGCCCACTCCCTTGTGATTGACTGTTAACGTGTTATGTTCCCGTTGGCCCTCAGATGTATCCACCCCTTGTTCCTCCCCCCCTTAAAAGACCTGTGCAGCCCCAGACTTGCTCTCTTGCTCTGGGGTTCGGTGCCTGACTCCACGGAATAAACATCTCCGTACGAGCCACACCGGGTCCATGTCCTCCCTCGTGCCTATGCTTCTTCTCGACGCGCTCTGCCACCCTTCTCTGGCTGGGAATCCCCTTCCCTGGCTGTAGCGGCTACTGCTCAGTCAGAGGCTCTGCCGGGTCGGCCGACCCCCCTGGCGCTTGGAGCTTCCAAGTAGCTGGACGGGACGGCGGAGGGTAAATACCCTCAAAATCCGGGCGAGGGCTGATTCCTCACGCCACCACGCGTCCAGAAATATCCATTTGGTCAGCTGGGGTTGGCTGCCCAGACTGTGTCCCTTCCCAACTTCTTTTGCACACCCAGCTGGTGTAGGGCATGAAGCAGAATACTCCTTGGCTCTGGGTAAGCATTGCTCAGTCATAACAAAAACATCTCTGTATTATCAACAAGTTTTCACTGTAAAACCAAAATAACCCCAGACTAGCTACTATAAAGAAAACTGACTCTATCACAACCAAATCCAGGACAACTGCTGATATCAAAATTTATGTGAGATGGATGCCACACCAAATAAAGCTTCCTTTCTGTTTCTCTATTACATGTGTGTGGTGCCAGTTTTCAATAAAAAGAAGGGTGTCCTAAGAGACCTGATCCCATTTACATAATTCAAAGAGCTGGAGTATACCTCCTGCCTGCCTGTAGTGTGCAGCCATGTGTTAAATCTCTCAAGATCACACTCCATCTAAACCATGGCTTTTTTGCAAAGCTTTGAAGAGAGCAGAGATACCACAGAGACACTTTTGACAAATGCTGCTGTAATATTTCATATTTAATATGGTTAGATTTCTTAACTGGTGATGTAAAATAACAGTGCAGGGTCACTATTAGTCAAATCCTATAATGTTAGGATTTAAAATATAAGGAAAGGTAGACTGTAATCACAGTCTTTTTATTATGTATAGATTAAAAAAACCCAACAAAACTGACAGACGTTACTGATTAGTCTTTGGTTTTTAGGGTTAAAACTTTCAAGTTCATAGTCATAATGTGATGTAGCAATGACTGAAGCAGAAACTGCCTCAGTAATTTCTTGTAGAAGCAAAAATCTTGCTAGATGAAACTTACCAAAAGTTCTCAATGATTTAATTCTTCTCTTCCTTTAATGATGCTAAATAGCCAGCTGTTCCTAACTGAAGAAGAATAGAGTGAATACAGAAAATTTCTTAAACATAGGCTTTCCTTTTCAAGTAATGCTCTAGACTTTCTTTAAATTACTTATTAGTCTGATAACAAGAAAGAGCTCATCATCTTTAATTAATTTCTGTTTCGTCTAGTCAATGTAGAGTTATAATATCCTGGTTAATATTTTATAATGTATATTGAAACATAATATTTTTCTGTGATTCTTATGTCTAATTCTTGAAACTGTCTTTCTTTTCTGTTAACTATTCCAGTGCATTCACCCCTGAAGGCATACATCATTGACAAACATTTTTTAAAAAAATTTGTTGTTGTGTTGTTAAATTACAAGCAAGCAAATATTAATCTGAAACCTAGCTCAAGCAAACATCTAATGCTTCAGACCACAGCAGCTGCAAGAAGACAGCAGAAGCCAGAATCAACAAATCATACAACATTTTGCTTGCACTTCTCTTTCTCGTGGCTGTAAGTGACAATTCTGCATCATTCAGCTGGGTGGGAGGGACAGCAGATTTGGGATGAATAAAAGAGCTTTGTTCAGATCAGGAAATCTGTTATGGTAACTACTGTAAAATCATCACAGCAAAAAAGAGTCATCAGAAAACAAATTTGTTTTGTATAAAGGCCCTGTGAAGAATATGTGATGGGTTGGATTTTGCTGTGGTTTTTTGTTGTGTTTGGTTGGGGATTTCTTTAGCATTAGATACAATTTTCAGAGGAAAGAAAAATAAAATAGCACATCTTGCCTCATCTGAAAGCATGAAGTACAATCTCTAAGATACTGTAAGCTAAAGTGTGTGGTTGTACTCCACAACTTAAGTAATATTTCACATAAAGTCACAGAAAAATTCTTGTTGGTACTTATACAAATCAGTAATTCCTTACATGTTTGACCTGAGTTAAAGGAACTTCTCAAAGTAAATAATCAACAGATTCTGAATATCCGTAACTTTTTAAAAGTGTTACCAGTTTAGTCTCTGTAAAGGATTTTTCATCTTCAGAAATTTTGATGACTTTGTCTATATGCCTCTTGCAACAGATTCATTTCTATGGATTAATTCTTTTAGATGAGTGTCATGGTACAATTGCATCATGGGCATCAGCCATGGAGTTGTGTGCATTTTGACATTTTTGTAGAAATATTATGACCTGTTCTTTCATTTACCATGTCCTCATTTTCCTACTCTTCTCCAGTGACAAATTAAATTGCTTCACTCAGGGGCAAGAAAACCAAAAGAAAACAAACCTTTGCCTACCTAAACATCACAGCACAATATTAGTCATACAATTGAAAGCCTTAACACAAAAGCCCTGAGAAAAAAACATATTATTTTCTAGTCTTGAAGCCTGTGAACGAATTTTGTAGTCTTAAAGCCTCTTCTTGTCATATGCAGCATGAAATTTAAAAATACGACCAAGACAAAGTGACAGTTCTTGCATTTTGTCAGGCATTGAGGATATGTGGAACCTTCTTATGCTGGTTAATTGTTAGATGTGCATCTTTATTTTAATGTACTTATGTATATTTGGTTCTGAAAAAGAGCCTGGTGAAACAGGAGCCAAGTGTTGGATGTTTTGACATAAGGAGATAAGAAAAATATTCCTCCATAATATACATTATTTTATGCATTAGCATCATCTTCTTTCTCAGTCTTCCAAAGTTACTGTTTTATTTTGCGTGAAGGAGAATGTTTCACACCAAACAAATGAAATCTGGGGGGGTTCATTCTGGAAAGAAGAATTTGAGGAAATAAAATCAGTTCAATGGCAATAATTTTCCAGTCAAGTCATCAATCAAACTTCAGTTATTCACATATTCCTACCTGGTTGTTCATGTCTAGCTGCCCTACTGCTGAAAGCAGAACTGATTATCTGCAGTTGCTACTAAAACTGCAAGCCTAGTACAAACTGTTCCTTATTTTACTTTAAAACTCTGTTGCCAACCTGAGTTTCAAGCACTGGGAGAGGTAAACAGCTATTTCTTTTCCAGCTTAATTTTGTACTACTGCCCATCAGAGATGGAAGCATAAATTAAAATAAGAATTACTGTTTTTTCTTCTTGTTGGTTTTATCTTCAAGGGTTCAAAGACCAAACTGTTGTTTATGTATGCACTTCATCCTGCTCTTGAAAATTAATGATTCTTCTCTGCGACAATTCAAGTAAAGAAATAGTAAAGAAATATGGTGGATCACTTCTGGCATATGAAAACATGAAGTGGTTGTGTTCAGCAAAATGAATAAAGGTCTCAGAATTATTAATTGTGCCACAGATGCTACTCCTTCAGAACGAGAATAACAAAATGGTGCATTAAGAAGCAGCATAAGAGACTTTTTTTTGATATATATTTCTGATTGCAAAAGGCTGTGTATGAAAAAAGCTCAGAAAGTGCTTGAAGAGATATGGATTTAGGGTTACAGAGGCCATTAGGGTGGAAATATAGTTCTGGGGACTCATGTACTATAAGTTTATGACAATTTAAGTCAGAAAAAAAGGCTATTAGGTGGAAAAGTTATGACCAGAATACCTAAATGCACTTTTGTTCAAGGAAAGGGGTCACAAGAAACCCCTGTTTGAAACATCACTACCTCATCTCAGTTAAAGGATGGTAAAAACATTGGGAATGGTTACCCGGGAAGGCTGTGTGGAATTTCCACCCTGGTGACAGTCAAAACCAAGCCTGTGAAGACTGAACAACCCACTCTAATTTTGAAGCCAGCCTGCTTCGAGCATGAAATTGGACCAGATGACCTACAGGAGCTGCTTCCAATCTAAATTATTCTATTATACTGTGATTCAGCTTGTCACAGATTGTTCTGAAAAACTTGGCAGGATAAAAGTTTTAAGAAATTAACACAGTGTTCCCTGAAATAATTTTTTAAGAGTGTTTAAGTATACAGTGAACACATGATAGCTGAATAACGATTTTAGTTCTGTAAGAAATTTTACATTTTCTATGCTCCTCCAAACACATACAGAAGGAAAAAGGCAAAAGAACACTTCTTTTAGTATCCCAAAAAGCAAAATTCTGAAAAGAGAAGCAACAAGATTGTCCATAGAGATGAAAAAATCTCACTCTGCAGAGCATTTTTGCACATTACTGTAATGTTGTATTAAAACGTAATCCTTAATTCCTTCTTTCAAAAAAAACCCTTCTAAATGCAACATTTTCATTGTATCACAGAATTCCTTTAAATTACATTCCATGCTTAAGTGAGGGCAATCTTACAAAAATTTGAATCCTAATATGACTGAATATTTCAGTTGTTCAGTCATCATCAGCCATGCTTATTTTTCTGTTAGTTTGGCAATATGAGGTAAAATACTAAAATGTCTGTGCTAGAAAATCTGAATTTATATGGCATCCCTGTATGAATGCACAGCAGGGCATTTAGTAGAAAAGTACCAAAGCCATTACAAATTATTGTTATACCTACTTAAAAGTTTAAATATGTGTGTATATGTAAATATATATATGCATATATATATATGTGTGTGTGTGTGTATATATATATATATGTAATGAAACAGAATGCATCATAGAAGAAAATTGTTTGGAGAGCTGCCTGAGACCCAGGTAACTTTAAAGCTTTAGGATCCTTGCATTTTTGGAAATAAGAGCTGAAAATCTTGTTTCACATCCCCTCTCACAGACATACTTAGAAATTCATAATTGAAGATATTACAAGAATTTTGTTTAACTTAAATGATAACTTTGAAATCCCATTCACCATAGAGGATTTTATGCATTTCACCATAGTATATTTTAGATAACTGTTATTTATTTCTCTTCCATGAGCTTTAGGCATGTGCAACTAATATACTTGTAAATTTGCCCAACTAAGTTGAAATTTTGTGCATGGAAAACATTTTGGTGGACACGGGATTTTACAAAACTGTATATTTATGGCTGTATGCAACTACTATTAAATAATCACAACAACAACAGCAAAACAATTTCACTTTGTGGCAATGATACCTAACATTGTATAATATGGCCTTCAGTGAAAAAGTTGGTAAATTTAAAGTGAGTACCAGCGGATCAACATATATGTAATGAATGCTTCAAACAAGCATGAAAAGTGCAATTTAATATAGGAGTAATATGCTGAATTTTATTGCCCTGCATTACTTAGAAGATTGATAATATAATAGTTTTCTCTCTGTGGTTGAAGCCTAAAAATGCCAAAAAGCTAATTGCAAGAAAGCAGATATTCTCTCCCTCACTATTGACTGCTTTTTAATGCAATATTTCATAATATAAGCCATCAGAGGGTAATGGGGTGTCCCTTTTTTGAAGAAGAAAAGATGAAGTTTTGCTGCTTGTAAAGTTACTTAAACAGCAAAAATAAAAATCAGTTTTTTAAGAAATTACTGTGATGAATAAATTGTGCATTATATGTTCCAATCAGGGTGGAAAAATATATTCTTCAGAAAAAACTCATTGGTAGTCACAATGTGTTCTGAGTTATATATTGTGTAGAAATTGGTCTGTCTCTAGCTTGTTATTAAAAGCAAAAAAAGAGAGGAAGTAAGTGAAAAGCATTTTTCAAGTGCTAGCAGCTGCAAAAAGTGTGTATTATCTCAAAGAATTTTAGGCTGAAGCAAAATTTCAGCCTTTCAGGGTGTTACATTGTCAGTCTGCTTTATGTAATGATAATCTGAAATGATTAAAACCTGAAAGGCATGCATGTTAACTTTTAGATATAAGACCATTATTAATTTACCTCGAATCTTTCCAGAAGAAACTAAAGAGCAGAATAGCATAAGAGAGATATGTACCCTTAGATAGTAGCCACCTACTATCACTGAAGTCTCAGTGACTGAAATCTAGGCTTATGTTTTTGTATTTGGATAACTTTTTTGATGTTTGCAATATGTGAGGAGTAGATATTACCGTATGCTTCATGTGTCTATGGCTGCTTCAGCTAGCGCTCAGTTGGGATTCCAGGTACAAGCTTTGATGCTGGTCTAGGCCAGAGCACCACCTTCTTGAGGCTAAAGTACAAATGCCTGGTTCACCAAGTTTGCTGTACTCAATTTAGAGAGCAGGAGGTAATGCACTCTCTCCTGTTATTCCATTCATCTTCTCTTTATCGCAAGGCAAGAGACCTTAGACTTACTGTTCAAAAACAGTATTCCCAAGCCAGATAAGATTATGTCTTTTAAGTTCAAATTCTGTCTTCTGTTAGGTTTCCTGTTCATGTGCTCAGCTTGTGTCACTAGCAAGAACTTAATAGTCTATGAATATTGATAGCTCCATTTAAATCTATCCAGAGTATTATATTTTTAAATTAGGTCTTTGATTCCATTGTTCCCTTAACTTTTACTGTAGTGAAAATAATTCACATTTTTAGACTTCATAATGAAAAAATCTGCTTATATACCTTGTGGTCTTTCTTCCTCAGTCATTCCTTGTGTGCAAAATCATTAAGCAGATCTGTAGTAGTGTAGAGAAATAATTTTTGCTTTTCTTTCCCCATGGATATGAAGACAATGTGAATCTGATAGGGCTGGGACATTTATAAAAACAACAGTTCCCAGTTGTCTGTTCCTGTAAGAAGGATGAGGCATTGGAACTGTGGAAGAGTAGATAAGATATCTCAGTTATCTCAAGAGACTAAAACTGTGCTTTAATATCTTTTTTTTTTCTCAAAGTGAAGCTGTCTGTTTTAAGAAAAAAAATATGAGTGAAGATGATTGGTGAAGCATGTCACCATCGAATTCTAACAAGAGAGTGCAAAAGCAGTTATCTACAAAATAAACTGAACTACTGCTCAAAGTGGAGAACCGAGATGAGTGATAGTGATTTCAAAACCAGAAGGGAGGAGCTGAGGCAAATTTGAATCAGGCAGTGTAGCAATTATTTTGAATGTGGCAAGGATAAATTAGAAACATATTGCTGAGAAAGAAGCATATTGCTGAGGGAAAAGGCTGTAGTTGAGATCATCTCAGTAGTGTTTCAGGCAGACTGATATTTAAAGTCTGGGGAGGTACTTCAAGCCAAGTACTTCAAATACTGTGTAGTCAACAGTTTATTTTACCAACCAAGCCAGATGCGTTTTGATAGAAACGTTAGAGCCTGGCAAACTTGCTTGAATATGTCCTGCAGCTGCTGGAGGTTTTAAAGGGATGAACAGGCTGTAGTCAACTCAAAGACAGCTAATTTTGACCCAAAGGTGCAGTGACAGTTTAATGTGCCAACCATGTAGGTTTTGTAGTAAAATAAACTGTTTGCTTTTAATTTTTTTTTAAATTTGAATGGATTCAAAATGAAGTCTTTTTGGTTATAAGTGCCATCAAAAAAAAAAAAAAAAAAAAAATCATCCCATGGGGACACCATTATCTAATTAATATTTCAAAAACATCTCTGAAAGAACAATTTTTGTTCAGGGATGTTTATAATTCCTCATATGTGATTTTTACTAAAAAAGTCAGACCACTTTTCTGAGTAAAAAGAGCCTGCAGCATCAGTAGGTAATGCAAAAAGCTCTGAGCCAAGACACTGTTAAGGCAGCAAATGGTACAGGAGAACATGCCAGGGAATATGAACTTCATAACAAAGTGCAGCCATCTTTTAAGTGATTCTGAATGTGTTAGAGTTGGCAATTGGCATACATGCTACTATCCAAACTTACTTTTACCCTTGTGCCTTTCGTTCAGCTCAAATGCCCTGTTCTGAATGCAGTGATGGTCTGCTGCACAAGCAATGACAGTCATTGTGATAAATACAACAAGAATTTGTACAGAAGTGTTTCAAAAAGGATTTGTTAAAAGGGCAAGACAGTAAACTAACTGTGTAAGGAAATAAAAGGGCAAAGGAAATGAAAGAATTAATGAAACTCAAATTAAGGATCAAGAAGGAACTCTATCAGATTTGGGGGAAGTTAATAATACATGAAAAATGCTCGGATGAGGATCAATACAAGCTCCATGGAGAAAGAAACCTTGAGGTAGAATTTCAGACATTTTTCAATGGAAAAATCTGGTAGCTCCAGAAATGAGAGGAAAAAATTCAGCTACTTTCTAGGATCTTATACACGATTTGTATGCATGGGGGAACATAAGGGAAGAAGCAGAGATGAAAAAAAATCAGTGGTTCTACCTTGCTGCTAACTGAATTATGACCAAGCTTCATCTGGTGATATGCATTAGACATTCTTGCTTGGCACTTGCCCATTTTACATTTAAGAAGAACTCAACTTTTCTGGTTCTCATAGTCACTTATCAGTTTATCCCATCTTCCTATTGGCTAGACAATAGGAAAACAATTATAATATGTGTCTTGAATCCTTATTCTGGTATGTGTCTACATTGTAAAGAATATAACCCTGATTTTGACTATGTCCATATCTATACTGTTCTTTTTTGTTTGTTTCACTTTAACCTTTCTGTACATAGATGAGTTCATATTCTGTAGTTACTGTTTTGTTGATTTTTTTCAATAAGGAATCCAACAATTCTCTTCTAAGTCATTGAAGTATTTATACCAGTGGTATTTTGAGGAGGTGATGTCCAGGGCTTGCCTTATTACAGAAAAGGGAAAACTGAGAAAAATAAGGGGATTTTCAGTCTACCAGTGGGAATTTGAGGCACAAAACTGAAGAAAAACATTCAGAAAGATAATATATATATATTTATACACATATTAATTTTCTTAGAAATTTCTACATAAGGGTCTTTGATTAGACAGGAACAGTATGTCAAAGTGGTGAGGTTTTTTTCTTCCTTTAACTCAGTCTGTTATATATCTTTTATTTCAGATTTTCTTTTGGATAAAAAAAGCCCACCATTTAGTACCCAACAGAACATTATGGTGATATGCTGAAATATTCTGAAATATTTAAAAATCATGAAGATTTTTAACTTAGAATGATATATTTTATGATCATGATTTTAAAATTAACTTAAACAACAAGAAAGAACATTTCTTTAACAGTTAATTATATCAGTATAAAAATATTTCTTGGATTAGTGCCTTAATCACAAATTTATTCTCTCCTTTTTTATAAACTTTTTTTCATCTTGATTCTGATCACATTACATTTTAGTATTGTTGTAGACAAAGCTGAGTTTTCAAAACTGTCCTCTGAAAAATAAAAATTCCATTTTCATTAGGAGAGTTTAATTCTCTACTTATAGCAGTTTTCAGTTAAAGAGAATAGTTATTCATTATTTTCTCTTTTCTAACAACTCACAAATTGCTTCCTTGAGGCATGTTAATCATGCTTTCAATGTCTGGGTTCTTGAAGTTCTTGTACTGACCTTTCACAAGTGAATTAATCTTATTTTCAGGTACATCACTCATTTGAAGATCAGAGAGGCTCCCAAGTTTTTAAAATGCTCCTTTGAATCATATATGTATTTTTAACTGCTCATTTCTTGGTAATATTTGTTACCAAGATAATTTTATACTTTGACATAAAACTGAAGCATTTTGTTAAGATTTCAGTGGCTCTTTCGCAGGTTTTTCAGTAGAAAATAGAAATAAGAATAAAGCACATGAAATAAAACCCAAGCAAGACAAATTTGCAAATAGGACAAAGGAAGTACCAAAAAAAAAAAAAAGTAAAAGAAGAATGATTAATTGCAATAGATTCTCAAAGTGGTCAAAGCATACAAAAGCAGGAAACCCTCCCAACCTCTTTAAAGTAAATAATAATTAAAAAAAAAAAAAAGAGAGTTGGAGGAGCTTACAACTGTGCTTAGGTCCTCAGAAAGCATAAAGTATTATTGCTCCATTTTACTTTTTGCAATGAAGCCTTCTAAATAATGTAAAAGACTCAGAGTAACCTTAACTGTGAATTGCAAATGAGAGCTCAATTTCAACACACACATTACAAATACGACAAAATACAGTCTAGGCTTGATTTGTTACCCATGCTTGAAAATTGGAAACAAATTTTCATTTTGAAAAACATAAATGGGCTGTCATTCCTTTAGGGTGCAAGACTGGTTAAAGGATGAGGAACCTGGGCAGCTCTGGAAGCTGTCTTTTTATAAAGAAAAATCTGGTGAAACCATTTGAATAGGGATTTCTGCCAGAAAGGTCAAAGAACACTGGTAGAGGGGCTAGAGCAGTTGTTTGGTAATCCTTTTGAGAAATTTTGTCACCTTGCAAAGCAAAATATGAAATTTTATATGTCCTTTACTGGAAGATATTATTTAAATATAATGTATTTTGGCAGTGATGCAAAAGTCAAACTTCCTGTGGGACTCCCAGTCTTAACTACTCCAGAATGACAGAGCTGTCAGCTCCAGCTTGCTATGGAGTAAAATGACAGCACAGTAACAGTGCAAAGAGAGCATTCTGCACCAGTGGGAAAGGATCTGAAGGACATGGTAATAAATGAGATTTATTTTACCAAACAATTTGTTTGCATAACTGTACACTTGCATAACAATATGAAGGAGAATTGAAAACATTAAAGAAAAGCTCTATTTAATAAAAGAGGTGTAAGAAGAGAACAGTCCAAGACACTAATCAAATTATATCTGTGTATTAAATGATTTAAATGAAAGTTGACATGAGCATCTACTAGGACTTCATCACAGGGTTTTTTTTTTTAATATTTGTTTTGGTATGTTTTTTTTTTTTTTTTTTTTAATTTTTAGTGGAGGTTGATCAAACCTTCCAGTGGATGTGTTTTAGTTGCTCAGCAGCAGAGTTTTGAGATTTTTTTTTCCTATGAATTACTCTACCTTGAAATAAAACATCTGGTCTCACAGGAATTTCAACATGGTTCAGTTTTTCAATCAGTACAAAACACATTCACCACTGGAGCACTGTTGGGCTTTTGTGTGTCAGACTCTTAGAAGAATTCACTGTGTCTCCATAAGGCCTAAAATGCAGAGAACTCATCTGGGAGGCAAATATGGTTCTACTTCACCTTTACCTCCCACAGCTGTGAAAGCTGTCAGCTTCTAAAGCTAACGAATTGAGAATTCAGAATATCCTCAGAATGTTTAACTGTCTCACACCAGTGTTTCTTTCACTTGTTCCTGACTTTCCCCTGGATTTACTTTTTTCAATAATGATAACAAGTTCAACATTCTTGCTATGTATATTAATTTGTTATATCCTCTATATTTACTACAGTGATTGTTTGAATGGCTATAAAGAGTTATCTTTAAATACTCAGTTTATGTAAGTAACTGAGTTCTGAAATATCTTAAGAAATGTTCCAGTAGCCAGTAATCATGAGAAAGCCTTTAAAGACTGGAATAGTTTCAAATGCTATTTGCTCTACTGCCAAAAATCACATTTTTAAATGTCTACACTTAGCCTTTATTTCACACACAGCTATCACTGGAGCTGTGCAAGATGTTACTTTTTATTTAGCTGAAAACCGGTATTTCAAAATTTGTTCTTGTTCCAAATCAAATAACTGTTTTTCAGATAATTTCCCATAAAATAGGGGTTCTTTTAAATATCAACAAATTTGCAGTTTTTTGTTCTAGACAGGCAAAATGTTTTCTTCTATTGCTTGCATTATTTGACAACTTCATAGCATAGTATTTCATAGCATAATAGGTTCCTATTATGAAATATTAATGCTTTCTATCTACATACGCCACATAATTCATTGAACCATGGAATATCCTGAATTGGCACAAGGATCATTGAGTCAACTTCTGACCCCACACAGGGCAACCCAAGGGTTAAACCATATATCTAAGAGTGTTGTCCAAATGCCTCTTGAACATCAGAAGCCTGCAGCCGTGACCAGTCCCTTGGGGAGCCTTTTCCCGTGCTTGAACACCATACCAGTGAAGAATTATTTTCCGAATATCCAATCTGAACTTTTCCAGACATAGCTCTAAGACGTTACTTTGCATCCTCTCCTGGACACCAGAAAGTGGAGACCAGCACTTCCATTTCCACTCCCATGTGGAGACCCCCACTCCTCCCTATGACAAAGCTGCAGACAGCAAAGTTTCCTGTCAGTGTCCTCTTCTCTAAACTGACCAGACACAGCATCCTCAGCCACTCCTCATACATTATTCCCTCTAGTCCCCTCACCATGCTTGCTGCCCCACAGCCACTCTAGGAACTTTATATCCTTCTTATATTGTGCAGCTCAAAACTGCACACAGGACTCAAGGTGAGGACACACCAGTGCTGAGAACAGTAGGACAATCATTTCTTACCAGTCAGACCAGTGTAGCTATACTGTGCTTCATGCACCTCAGGATATAGGAATCCTCAATTCTAGCAGTTCATATTTTTAATTTTCACTAAAACTATGCATCATTTACACAAAAGGTAGGGTTCATCTCAACTACATTTAGTTGCCGAAAAATTAGGCAATTAATCTAAGTCAACTAGAGTTTATAGTCAGTAGACAGAAATAGGCAACTCTAAATCAACGTTCTTTTTATATAGTCATCAGCATCATATTATGTACCAGTGTTAACTCTCACTGTCAACAGAACAAGGCCTACAGTTTGCAGATTCTACTGTCAGTTGTTCTTGCTAAGACACTGATACCCCTCTTGCAATTATGTAAATATTGATATAATCTCCCAGTTCACCAAGTTAAAGCTTACAAGAACTAAATATAATGGTATTTCTTTTATAAATAGATTAAGATATAGTTCTACTTGTTTCATGTAAAGGAAACAGAAGAAGTAAGGCAGTGTTTGCACACATTTTGTATACAACTTCATTGACTTATAAACTATAAAAATGGTACCAAGTAGACCCAAAAAAGTGCATGTGAATTAAGTTGGTTTTTTTTTCCACAGATGCTGCAATATGAAAAATATTTACGTAATTGTCAATATACAAATGGTATTGGCATGTTAAGTTTTTCCATTCACACTCATTTGAAGTCCAATTTGGATCCAGAGTTTTATAGTTCACAAGAAATTATCTTATAAATCACAAATGTGATAAAAGCACTAAAACCAAATAGAAATGAATTTGCATTTTATCTTAGAAACACAGGGCATTTAAAACTCTGGTAAGAAATACGGCTTAGAAAAAGAACATTTTAGATAACGTCAATTGCGGAGAACAAGACCTTCCAAAAACTGTGACCCTGACTCTTTAAATATCTTACAATAGCACATAAAACATGGCTTGTCATGTAAGTTCCAAAACTTTAATTAGCCTTTAACATATTGTTTTCTTTTAAAATGTCCCTCTTAATTATTCATTTCAGTGAAGCAGACTAATTATGCTTCTTGGATAAAAGCACATTGGCTCATTAATCTTTCTTTCTCAGTGACATATAAACAGCAGCTATGATGAACAAGATAGCATTTTTTTTAATTATGATTTTCTGCCTATAAATGATAGAAAAAGTTTGGGATCCTGAGGGAATGCCAATGTTATTTAAAGATTATAGTTACGATTGTAACATTCTTATGAAATATTAAGAAAAAATGAAATTAGACACCATATGCAATCAATTATTATTTCTGAATTTTATTGTCAATTAATTTCTGCCGTTAGTATTTTTCATGTTGTTGGCTGTTACTGTAAGCGATATTTGCTTAGGTTTTCCTAAAGCACTGATAATAGATGCAACTGTCCAATATTAATTAACAAACCTTTAGGACATAAGAAAAAAATACTTTTTACCATTTGATCATTTTAAAAATTAATGAGAAAAAAAAATTAATCATTCAGAAGTCTGTATGTTTAAAAGCTTCCTCCTTTTCTCTTATTTAGGCTTAAAACCACAGTAGTCTTATTACCATTGCATTCTGTCTTATGGTTCCTATTTCTGTAAAACCTGGCTGTGACACATTATTACACTGGTTGTCAAATTTGGTCCATTGCCCTGTTTTTTACTATAAGGTCGAAGAGCACAAAAACTACTTCTGATCTGGCAGACTTAGTCCAACTGTTGAAGCCTTGCCTAGTTAATGTGTATCAGTTGATTGCTTTAGCTCTGTATTGTCTCCCTGTTTTATGTGATCTTTATGTTACTTCAAATAGTTTTAACTTGTAACATTATTTTATCCTTATTGGGATACCTGCAATATACTAATATACACAGGTATGTTAATTTAAAATTAATTAATTGATTGATAGAATGGTTTGAGCTGGAAGAGACCTTAAAGATCGTCTAGTTGCAAACTTCACCCCATGGGCAGGGATGCCATTCACTGGACCATGTTTTTTAAAGCCCCATCCAATCTGTCCTTGACTGCTTCCAGGGATAAGGTACCCACAGCTTTTCTGGGCAACTTGTTCCAGTGTCTCACCACCCTCACAGTAAAGAATCTATTCCTACTATCTAATCTAAGCCTACTCTATTCCAATTTAATGCCATTCCACCTTGTCATATCACACATGACCTAGTAAAAAGCCTCTGTTTTTCTCATAGCTCCCTTTAGGTGCTGGAAGGCTGTTATAAGCTCTTCATAAAAATTTCTCTAGACTGATCAATCCCAACTCTCTCAGCCTATCTTCTTTGGAGAGATGCTCCAATGACACCAGGCCAGGCCAGTCCTGGGCCCTGAAAATGTGTAAACCAACATCTTAAAAGCAGGTGTGAGCTCAGGGAAATTGCTTCTTTAACTGAAGCTTTAATTGGAAAATTAACTCTGATATGCAAAAGGGCCAAAGTTATAAAAGTGTGAAGAACCCATGACTCAGAGTCCATCTAGGGTGTCGCCTTTGGCCTGCCCAGTGTGTACCTTTGAAAGCACTTCAAATAAATACTTATCTTTATTCCCTTATCCCTGTCTAGTCTCTGTTCTCTAAGTATACTCTCAGGCATCAACAGAATTACCTTCCTTGACCTGCTGATCACCTTTCTGTTGGTGCAGCCCAGTACACAATTTCCTTTCAGGGCCAAAAGCCTGCATTTCTGACTTTTGCCAAGTTTCACATCCACCAGCTTTCCCAAGATCTTCTCCTTAGAGCTGCTCTCAATCCATTCTCTACCCAGCAAGTATTTGTGCTTCAGATTGACCTGATCCACTTGCAGGGCTGTCGTAGACCAGGCTAAGACCGGCTGGCTTCTTCAACAAACTGACAGCAAAGAGACGGAAAGGATCTTTGTGTAGAAATTCCACAGAGCAGTTTTATTCAACTATCCGTGAAAGGATTCCAGTGACAAAGACCCAGAATAAGGGAAAGTCCAGGGTTTATACATGGGGGTGGAGAAAGCATCAGGGACCAATGGTCTGAGGGCACGGGGGCGGTACACAGGTGGGGCTAAGGTATGGGAGCCGGTGGGGAAATAGTGATGGAGGGGAAAGGGAACAAGGGCCAATGGGAGAACAGGGAAGGGAGAACCTTCTGGATCAGGGACATATAAGGTAGAAAGGGGCAGGGAGGCCAACAGGCCTAGCAGGACTGGGGTACATTGACATAATAGAACAGAGCACCCTGGGAGAGGCCTCCCCAGCCACCCCAACCCAGGGAGGCACGCAGGGCCCCTCCCTCCAGGGCACCACCACGGCCGCCCTGCACAGGCCCACTGGCCCCAACACAGGGCCTTGCACTTGGCCTTGTTGAACTTCGTAAAATGAAGTTCATTTGCGCAGGCCCACTCTCAAGCCTATCAAGGTGCCTCTAAATGGCATCCCTTACCTCCATCACATTGATCAAATCCCACAGCTTGATGTTGTCTGCAAAATTAGTGGTGGTGCACTCAATCCCACTGTTCATGTTGCCAAGAAAGATGTTTGAGGTGCCTGGTGCCAATACTGACCCCTAAGCCAAACCACTCATACTGGTGTGTACATTCCCTCTTGAGCTTTCACTGTACACCTCCAAGATCATCTCAGCAAAACTGCTTCTTATACATCATGCTCCTGTCCCCAAGTAATTTTAAAGACAAACTTGTTGCAGTTTCTCAGTGTATTCCTTGTAGAGGGAAGTCTAAAACTGGACACAGTACTTGAGATGCAATTTCACACTCAATACCAAGCAGAAAGGAGTAGCATTTTTGACCAGCTGCCTACATGCTTGCTAATGCAGCACTGTATATCACTGGCCTTCTTTGTCATGGGGATTACTTTGCTGGTTTATATTTAATTTGTCACAGGGATACCCAGGTTACCATTACCTGGAAACCTGCTCTCTCTCATTTGGCAATGTTGAGACTGTACGGGAGTATGGGATTATTCCATTCCAAGCACATAACTTTGCAAATTTTGTCAAACTTCAGGAGATTTGGCTGCAAATATATTATGGCTGGCTGTGAGAATATTGCTAAAATCAAAGTAATTTACATACATGGCTCTCCCCCCACCCACACAGCCAGACATCTCACCAGTGAAGACCATCAGGCTGCTCAAGAAGCTTTGGTAAATACATGCTGCCTGTTCCCAATCTCCTTCTTCATGTAGGTGTAAATGACTTACAGCAGGATTTGCTTAAAAATCTTCCAGGGTAATGAGGTAAAGCTGATTATAATTTCATTTCCCAGATCTTTCTTCATTTTTTTATTGAAAATAGATGTGAAATTTCCATTTTTCCATTTTGAGAGCAGCTTCACAATGTTGTCAGCTGCTGAAGATTAGCCCTAGTAGGCTGCTAAGCCCCACACAGCTGTTTATTCATTCCCCCACAGTGGGATGGGGAGAGAATCAAAAGGATAAAAATGCGAAACCTCATAATAAAAATAAAGACAGTTCAATAGGTAAAACAAAACAAGGAATAAATTCACTGCTTCCCATGGGCAGGCAGGTGTTCAACGATCTCCAGGAAAGCAGGGCTCTGTCACATGTACGTTACTTGAGAAACAAACACAATCACATTAAATGTCACCTTCCTACTTCTTCCCCCAGTATTTATTGCTGAGCATGATGCCATATGTTATGGAATATCCTTCTGGTCAGTTGGCTTCAGCTGTCCTGGCTCTGTCCCCTCACAACTTCTTGTGCAACCCCAGCCTACTCAGTGGCAGGGCAGCATGAGAAGCCTTTCTTTGCTGGCCTCCCCTAGGATCCTGGCCCACAAATTCTCAAACAAACATCATTGACTCAGTAGCAAAACTGGATTTGTACTGCTCCATTACATACAGCACCATCTTCTCACCTGACTTTTCTTTGCCAGTTTTCTCCAGAACTCCAGGTCATATTTCCAGGTCATATGCATCCATGTAGTGTCACTTGAGACAGTTACAGCTGTGAAAATGCTGCAGGGACGTGTGAGAGCCTCCCCTAACATGTTCTCTCTAGATGTTTCAGCCCTGCACCCCATCCTTCACTTTTCTGCAGTTTGGTCTTCCTCCACCAACTAGCCTACTATAAATTCTTCCTTTAAATACTTTTGTTAGTGAAATGAAATGTATTTAATATGTTCTTTTCCCTCAAAATGTATTTTTAAATTTTTTTCATTTTTAATTAGTATAAACTGACACTGATGTCTACAGAGCTATGACAATTCACAGTATCCACATGCTGATACCCAGGCTTATTTAAGCTTTTAAACATAATTTGAATCTAGAAAAGAAAATATTTATTTCCTTGGATTTACCAAGTGTTGGAGGTTCAAGACTCTTAAAAATTAGATTTTAAATGGATTTAGGAGCAATAATTTGTGTAAAATTAAAAAATTTTGGTTATTAATAACTCCTCATCCTTGTCTTATTGTATTTACATATAAATGCATTCACAGATCTTCCCTTGCAAATGTCTTATCTTTAGGTAAACCATCTGAACGATGTTGTAAACTATTGGTTGCACAGAGATTTGATTTTGTGAATAACACTTTTAAGGTCATCATTGGCTGCCAGATTAAACCTATGAATGATTCTTTCACCACTCTTATGCATTTAGTAATCCTTGTTTGAAAAGAGCTTGTGAAACCCATTAGAAAAACCTTCTGGTACTGAGTAGATCACAGTCGTTTTTCAGACTCTTCCGCTTTTTTCCTTTCATATAACTTTCTTCACCATACAAATCTGTCTGTACAGTGATATCAAAACTGTAAACTCAAACTTTTAAACTTTAAACATTTCTTGATCTATGACAGATTGATTATATCAAATATCAGAACAATGAGAGAGTTCATCTCAACCAGCTTCAGAATCAACAACAAATCAACAAATAATTATGATAGAGCTGTTTGTTTGTATATGCTCTGTCATTAACCAAGACAAAAAGAATGCTCTTGAACAATTCATGTGACCTATATAAGGTACCTATTTCAGGAAGAAACAAACAATTTGTTGAAGATAATATATACTATAACAGGAATTGAAGGATGAAAAAAAAATCTTGACTAGATGCAGATATTTATAGTGCAGATGACTAGTCTGACCAAGTCACTTTAGGCTTTCTTTCTGATTAATGAAGATATAGAGGCAGTGGTATGCTAAAAGAAGTTTAAGGACAGTAAGAAACATCCCTCTGGGTCAAAGGGACATTGAGGACACTATTATCAATTCCACAGTCACTGCAGATACAACGTCTGAAAGAATCAGCTTGGTTCTTGGCCTCTGGGGCACTTACTGTGAAATAAAGCCATATCAGGTACTCGCATTACATAGGCTTATATATGTTGTGATTAGAAATGACCTTCCACTAGAATCCTTGTAAAGAAACATGGAGATCTTTGCCAATGTGTGTCTATGCTTAAGTTTCTCTTGCCTTAACTGCCGTGGGCTGAGAAATCTCCTTGGGATGTCACACACAGTTCTAACTCATTGGGTTCAGGCAACTGAATTAAGCTGTGGGGATAAGATTAAATTCAAGAGAAAATATTGGACATTAGGTGACTACACGTAGTCTAGATGATTAAACTTTCTTTCTTTATTTATTTTTTTTTAATTAAGAGTGATCTAAAGAATACAATCAATGAAACTTCTAAAGGTGCAATGCAGTAACCTTAACATAGACATCAGGAGGCATTTAATATAACAAAGCCATCCATCCCGACTTTGAGATTCTTCTCAGAGAGGATATAGATTTACTCTGCATCTTCATCATAACTTCTAAGCTAATGTATATTTCTCATATACCAGAAGACCTTCGAAATCCATGTTTGGTGAGCCAAAGTCCCAATCTCCACTGAAAATAGTGCAAATTTAGATACTTATCTTAGAGTTTTAGTTCTCTGTTAAATTTGTTTTAATTGTAGACTGAAACAAGTGCTAACCTGCTATGAAATCCGTACACTTGTAAGCTATGCCAGTGTTCACTTCTGTACTGACACAGTCGTCATGCCACAGAAGAAGCAGTTCCATTCTGTCTCTAGGGGTCCACAGAACATTATATACTTACAGTAGGACTCTCCCTGACTGGGTCTATATTACTAGAGTCTGTACGGCTATGGCACAGAAAGTATTCACCGAGATCATCGAGCTCTTGCATTTCAGAAACCAAATGTTTCCTTTTATTCACAGGTAATTTACCATCAGAAACAGAATGCAGACAAAAAAAAAAAGCTCTAGGTCAAGTCATGAGCCTGTTCTTGCAAGGCTCGTGATAAGCTATTTAATGAGTGGGTCTCTATGTGATTTGCAGCTTCATTTGGAAGCCTTTAAACAAAGAGTAAAGAACTTTTCTTGTTGTTCTAACATTCATCTAGTGAGACAAGTCTAGGTAACAGTGTAATAAGCTTAGTCTAGCAAGTCTAGCAATCTTAGTAAGGCAAATATTGACAGACTGATTGTTAGCATATCCAGTCTACTTGTGCATTTGTAAAGATCAGTACCTGCAGTAAATAAAAAATATTTTAAGTTAACAGATATTTATTTTATACTAAATTGAATTCTAGGAATAGTATTCCAATATATAGAGTTCTTGATGGTTCTTCACTTCTTGTGAGGTTAAGAGCTTTTTATGCAGAAAGACAGAGCCATGTCCCTCCAGGATCTCCTAAGTAAGACTGTAAGCAGGTTTTCCATATGCTTATTATACCTAAATTAAAACAAGCAAAAAAAAAAAAAATCCCCAAACTCAAAAAACCCCACCAAACTCATTATTATCAATAGAATTTTACATTTTAAGTAAAGGAGGAAAAAAAATTAAAGAACATCAAAGAACATCAGAGTCCTAAACCCAGCAACCAGTAGTGCCAAAACAAAATCTTAAATGGAACAGCTACTTGAATTATGTAGAGACTTATTTCACATAAATAAAACATTAGATTCCTTCAAGTCAAAGACTGATAAGGACTTCCAGAAAATGAGTTTATTTTTCTTAAAATGGTGATGGAAAGTAAAGCTAGACATCTGGGAAATCTCTTTAATTCAAGAATGACAAAGATTATAAAATCTGGAATTATTTTCTTTCCATTAAAGGCTTATTTTAGTTAGAGGAAAGCTGCACTTTGGATGAACCTCTCCCTCTGTTAGTTATTCAGAGAACCTAAATACTAGAACCTTAAGACTTGATGTCTTGCTTTACAGCTATTAGGCAGATATTGTGTTGTCTTTGAAAAGGTAGCACTTATCCTAGACATAGTAAACTAGTTATAATAGAGAAAAGAAAAGGAATAATTCAGGAATTGCTTCAGAACCAAGTCATATGTAAAGTAACAATTACCTAGCATGCTGTTAAAAAACACTAATGGGAAAAAATGTGTTTGTAAGCAAATCCTTTGTGTGCAGAAACCTCAATTACTCTTTGTTTCTAATCAACTGTTTTGAAACAGCTTGCTCTGTAGATTTGTAATACACTCTCTAAGAAAGAAAGCATGAAATGGAAACACATCAATGCTTGTTTAAACAAAGCACTAGTAAAAATTTCAACTATGCTTTGTGACAATCAGTTTGAGTGTGCTGGCTCTCTTGTTCGTAGTGTTGCTCAACAATCAGGGTCATCAGTTTCTTGATTCAGAGAAATAATTTTATGAATCAGATTTTACTTTCTGTTTGACCTCAAATACACTAAGTTCCTCCAGAATTATCTAAGACAAAATTTATTCCTGTCAATTAAACAACAATAGTGAAACCAGTCCAAGACATAAAGTTCTGTCCTTGTTTTTCACCTCTGCATTGCAATGGCCAATGAGGACATTTAACAATAAACATATTCAATTAAATCTGTAGAAAAATTTAAACCAATTAGTGCAAAAGTTTTTATAAAGCCTGTTTTTATAGATGCTTGAGTTTTGTATATTTTTGTACCACAAAATGGAGCACTGACAAGAGATATCTTTAGAGCTCGAATTAGTTGGTAGATTTGCATGAGTTACCACAGAACTATTCAAGGATACTAACTCATTGCACATAAACAGTATAGTCAGGTCAGCAGGGCCGTGTTTAGCCCAGAGCTGATACATTTCCGATTTCATAACTAGCCCCTTTGTAACTAGCTGAGACATTTCTGCACGATACACAGCACTAGACTGGACATACCTGTAGGCTGTTGAACCCATAGTAAATCACATTTATTAATTTACTGGCCTGATTTTCAGAGTGACTGAACCTCTTAAAATACTACTGGAGATTTCAAATAAAGTTATAGAAATTTCAAGCAATACTACATTAGTAGTAGTTAACTACATTAGTTGTAACTAATTAGTAGTATTAGTAGTTAACTACATTAACTACAATAAATGTGGTTAATTGAAAAAATAAAATCCCCTATATTATTTAATCAAATAACCCTGGAGGAAATTCTGGTGGGTGTGTGGATATTGTTTGTTTTCTTTTAATTTCAAATACATTATTGTTTTTATAGCATGAACCAGCTAACCCTATGCCGAAACTCAATATCAATATGCCACATAAGAAATGTTAACTGAACAATTAACTTGTGCCTAAACTTTAGATGCTTAGATGAATTTTTTGCTTTTGTTTGTGTTGTTGTTTTTTTGTAATTCAAGTGCTGTTTTCATCATATAAAAATTAATTAACGTGGTTGTCTTTGAGTCCTCCAGAGACACATCTGCAAAACTAGGTTTAAGTACTTAAGTTAGACAGACTGGCTCTGTTCCATCCTTTCTGGGAAGAAATAACAGACTATTCCCATGATTTATATTCTAACCATATGAGTAATGTTCTTTAATTACGCAGAAATATTTTTTTTAGCCATTTAGTTTCCTTTCATTTAGTAATTGAAACAATTGGGACTTAAACAAGTACTTAATCAGTCACTTGCGCACTTTGGCAAATAGTATACATCATCAGAATCAGAAAGACCATATAGATGTGAGGAGAACATTTTCAGAGACTTCAATCCAAGGAGATGCAAGACAGCTTTGAACAGAATTGGCCCTTATTTAATCATTCTTCAGACAATGCTTTTGCTCTCTCATCAAGATCTAATGCAACAGAGCTTTACCCTGAAAAAGCAAATGAGAGAAAGAACAAATCAATTAATTGAAGTTGTTTTCATTCATTACTAAAACCACTCCTACCAAAAACTATTAATCACAGAAGCCTCTTAAAGCATTGTCCTTAGTTCTTCCAGGGTTTACCAAGATCTTGCTCCATTGCAGATGATTTTTCACGTGGACTGATATTAATAGGTGCATTTAATTTCAAAATTTTTAATTACAAATTTTCCCTTTTTTTTAATAGACCTTCCTAATTATATCTACTGTAATGTCAAGCACATTTTTTATTGTCCCTATGCTTTCTTTGAAACAGAAAACACAGCCATCTATTTATAACTGATCTTCAAAGTTGTATCAGTTTTAAATACTTCATTGAGAACATTTATCCACCTTATTCAAGACCCTGATTTTGCAAAACAACTGGGAATAGCAACACAAGACACGTTAGATATATAGAAAATGATGGTATATGACAATATATATCTATTGGGTGCACACATCAAGATACAGATAAACAAATACACACACAAATCTATTTTTAATAGAAATTATTTACTCCCGACCATTTAGGTTGATTTATCTTTTTTTTTTTAAAGACAAATCCCTCCTTCCTCAGAGTCTCACACAATATGCAAAGGATGAATTTATAGCATTTGGATAAGATTTTTAAAAGTAAGGTATAAGTTTTAACATCCACATAAGAAATGTGACCTATTTTTTTTTTTTTTTAACATGTATTTAGGAGTACCTGAAAAGTTAAAAATAAAGTTCTTTTTTTTTTTTTTCAATAACTGGATTTATTCACCTGTTAAACGAGTGATATTTTAGACCAATTTAATTGAAAAAGAGAGAACTGGATGAAGAGTATATCCTCAAATCCTCTTCCTTTTGACTTTTATAACCCAGCTCTTCAGCTGTCTGGTGAAATTAATTTTCATTTCCCACTTAATAATACTCCATCTATAACTGGCTCAAACATTTAGGCCTGCTGCCTGCTGCTGAGACCAATCCTGTTTACCATCCACCCACATCTGTCTATCTTCATGTGGCCACAAATGAATTTTGTAATTTATTTTATCAATATGAAAGCTAATTCCAGTTTTTGCAAGATTTTCCTTTACTTGGATGAGAAAGGTAATTTGACACCTTGCGGAAGCACAGGAGCAGATACTGTAAAAGAAGGGTTCAGGCAGGATTTGAAAGAGAGGAGAGAAGGTTCACACTGGTTTTTCAGCTTGGTGCAATCACAGATCAGCCTGAAGTCAAATGAAGAGCTACATTTCCTATCTAGCAGAGACATCATAGTAAATATCCACTATAAACTGAGGTTCTTGATTTACAGTTCTGTCACCATTGTTAGGGTGTCCATTTCATTTAAGTACAAATAAGTAACATGTTCACACAATAAGATAGCAGTATTTCTGAGTTTGTACTTTAGAGATTTCCATTAATACCTTTAAATTAATCTAATAATCAATATAAGCAACAGGATACTTTTCCAAAATCATTATGCAAAATGTTGCATATCTGTTAGGGGCTGCTCAGGGAAGGAAATCTGGCAGTTCTGTAGGCAGAAAATACAAGCATAATAAAAATAGTAAATATGAGCCATTCAGCTTGACACTTCACATAATATTATCTTCTAGTTTTGCTTTGCACATAAATAAAAACGTATGTTCTTATTCTCGATGCACAAAGATCATTTTTCCCATGATACTATTATGTACTCTTGTATTGTGTTGGCATGGTAAGGTTTTGATAATGGGGAAGTTACATGGGTGGGTGTTGTAAGAAGCTGTCAGAAGCTTTCCCTGGATCTGATGGAGCCAATTCCAGGCAGCTCCAAAAAAGACTCACCACTGGCCAAGGCTGAATCCATCAGCAGTGGTGGTAGCACCTCTGGGATAACAGATTTAAGAAGGGGGGAAAGTTGCTGCACAAGAGCCAGTTGCAGAAAAAGGAGTGAGAATACGTGATAGAAACAACTCTTCAGACACCAAGGTCAGTGTAGGAGGGGGAAGAGGAGATGTTTCAAGCCCTGGAGCTGAGATTGCCCTGTGGCCCATGGTGAAGACCATGGTGAAACAGATGTGCCGCTGCTGCCCTTGGCGGTCCATGGGGGAGCAGAGATCCACCAGTATTCTGTGAAGGACCCTACACCAGAGCAGATGGAGGCCCAAAGGAGGATGGGACCCTGTGGCAAGCAGGCTTCTGGGGTAACCTTTGGACCTGTGGAGAGAGGAGCGAAACTTGGAGCAGGTTTGCTGGCAGGACTTGTGACCCCACAGGGGATCATGCTGGAGAAATTTGTTCCTGAAGGTCTACAGACCATTGAAGGGACCCAGCTTGGGGAAGTCTGTGGAGGACTTTTTCCTGTGGATAGGACCCTCCATGAGTAGATAGGACCCCCCAATGGAGCAGAGGAAGAGTGTGAGTGATTCTTCCCCTGAATGAATGATGAACTGACTGCAACTCCCATTCCCTGTTGCCCTGTGATATTGAGGGGGAGGAGGTAGAGAATTAGGGAGTAAAGTTAGGGCCGGGAAGAAGAGAAGTGTTGGGGCTGTTTTTAAGATTTAATTTTATTTCTCATTATCTTTTATTTGATTGGAAACAAATTAAACAAATTTCCCTGAGTCAAGTCTGTTTTGCTTGTGGTGGTAACTGATTGAGTGATGTCTCCCTGTCTTCACCTTGACCCACAAGTTTGTCATTATATTTTTTCTCCTTTGTCCCACTGAGGAGAGGGAGTGACTGCAGCTTTGGGGGGCACCTGGCATCCAACCAGGTGCAACTTACCTCAACTTTGTTTCCTAGTCAAACATAAAAAATATTCCTTTACTAAGGTTATTTCATTTCTTCAAGTAATTTTTCTTTTTTTCTTTAATGATAATTTTCAATATAGTGTCCATGTGTATAAATACTTTGTCAAGACTGAAAGGAATATTCAACTTAAATCCACATAGTTTCAGTTGCATGTTTGAGAGACAGCAAGGGAAACACTAAAACAATGAACTCTTTTCACTGCATATGAACATTTCTTCTTGCCATTTCCAGGATCGTTGCTTCAATGCCATACGACAGTTCCTCCCACTCAGCAGATGTCACTCCCCATACTATCATCTCACAGTTTCCTCTCTATTCCTGCAGCCCATTGCTGAGCAATAAGCACCATCCTGCAGTGACATGCTCAGGCTGAAACTCATATAACTGGAAGAGCCTTATTAGTTTAGACTTTATGTGCAATTATCTTCCTGCTTTGGAGAGACAGACTGCAGACACACACACACACACACAGACACACACACACACATACACCCTACTGATAATATTTGAAGTCAGGCACAATTTACAGGTGTTAACTGGCATAAATACATTTTGCAAATTATTTCTGTGGTGAGATCCTAAATCCAATATTTTCACAGTCAAGAAGTCTTTTAATTGGATAAACTTCTAAATATAGGCCTGGAATTGAGCTAGGAAACCAATTCAGTTTTGCTTTTTCTGATCAGTTTCTGCACATCAAAATATATTGCTGTATATAAAATAATTATTCTAATTCAATATAAGAACCAGTCACATGTGAATCTTGCACACTTTGTTATTGATATTTTTGCTGTTACTGTTCATTTTCTTAACTTATTGCTGTTTCCAGGAATTTTTTCTTATCTCAACCCATGATCTACCTTTTACAACCCCAGTTCTCCTCTCCGGCCCACCTCAGGGGAGCGGGAAGGGGAGCAGGGAGCAAGTGGTGCATGGTTTTAGTGGGAGCACTAAATTGGAGAATACCCTTCCTAAACCACAACGAGGGGAAAGGAAATGTTCAGCTACACAGATATATATAATTTATTGGAAGGTGTAGCTCATGGATAGCTTTTGAAGGCTCAGGAAGGAATTTAGATAGTCCACAGAATATTTTGAACTGGGGTCAACAGAAACAAACAAGCAAAAAAGACTGGATGAAGAATTGCTTGATTCGGGTCATATCTGAAAGCTGAACATAGAACTATTTATTTCTGAAGCTGTTTTTTATGGATTCTATTCGTGTGCAGTACAAAGTTTGTTTTTCTCCCCACAGTTCACAAAACAGTTGTTCAAACTATGTTTAAGATTTGTACAAATGACAACTTGAAACCAAAGGGAAAATACAAAGGGAAAATACTTGAAACTAAAGGAAAATTACTCAAACTGTTGTCTTGAGACACCTTCCTCAAAGATATCAATCTTTCATGCTGTCTGAATGGAATCAACTTCAACTGCAAGAGTTATGGAACAACTTGTTACATTTTTGATAAATACTAGGCAGGAAGGAAACAATCTTAAAATCATTACTTCCTACAGTAAGTGTGAATGGGGGACTTACATTTTATGGATTTCTTAAGGTTAATTTAATATCAAAAAAACTAGGCTTTCTAATATGAGAGATCTTATAGTCCATATTGAAATCTGTTTTAACATGAAAAGGTGTAAGGAGCAGTCACTCATTCAGTTTAAAGCTAGCTATTTTCTATTGGCCAGTTTTTCACATTCATCTTTAGGATCAAGATAATTTGTTACATAATTTTTTAAAAATCATATATACTAGCATGTAACTAGTGTTTTTGATGGATTCCTTTGATTAGCATATATTTGTAGCATGTACAATAAGACATAACATTTTCTAAATAATGAATATAATCTCTTGACAAGTAAGAATATATCACAATCAAACTTAACTTGGTTTCTTTTTACAGAATTACCTTCATTCTTACCATCATCAGTTCTTTAATATTTCTGATACATTTATGTTTTCTAAATATTTCTTCTATCAGTAAATCGTGCTCATCTCCAAGCACAGAGATGAATGAAGTTTCTGTTATCTGTGTATCTGGTTTACAAGTCTATTTAATTTTTCTACTTGTTACGAATATCAGAGAGGACTACATGGTCCTTGGGCCAGACTGTGTGTTCAATCTTCTGTCAATATATGTATGTAGGGTACAGGAATCAGTAAACACTCTTGAGTGTGTTTTCAGTTTCTAACCAAAAAATCTATAGGTTTTCTCCTGAACAAGTATTTAAATTAAGCTATTAGAGAGTGTAGACCATCAGAGGTACATAAATTAAATAGAGAACAGGAACTAATACGAAATAGTTTAAAATAACATAAGTGGTCACTTTACATCATCGATCTTTTTGTATGTTTATTTGGATTTAAAAAACCAAGATATGTTAGCTTCAAAATAAAATTTGTTGGAGTCTGATTAAAAGCTCAAGCAGGCCAAAGCAGATATATTTTGCTTACTCACAAAAAAAGAGAATTAAAATTTTTAAAATTTACTCTTACAGTTTCTGATATATGTATGAAAAGTATGAAAGGAAAAGGACTGCAAACGTGGATGGTTTAGAGTTATAGTCACAGGATGAGGTTAAGGTCGCTAGAGTAAGCTGCAATGTGTTTAAAAGGTTCAAGGCCATAAAACAATACCTACATGGCAGTGTGTTAAGCTATAGATTGGACATGATAATATCAAAGGTCTTTTCCAAACTAATTGATTCTGTGAGTCTGTGATCTATCCTTCTGAAAGTGCTTGTTCTCGTATAGCTCAGCCAACTATCTGAAGTAATATTTTGGCATGGACATACTAGAGTTTTTCGTATTTCGCTGGTAAGGTCCAATTTCTCCGGTGATTCACATAAAGCCCAGGGTCTGTACAGTGACCTTCTAATGGTCCCTATGTTCATAGGCATTACGGTATGGGGGAGCAAAAACTGTTCAGACAACTTCAATTGTTCTGATCTCCAAAGAAAAAGCAAATCAGATTGCAAGTGTATATTCTAGATAGTTTTCAGGCTTGTTTCTGAGGGTGCAGTTGTCAAAAACAAACTGAGTACCTTTAAAGAATAGCTGGCCTATTGTCTTATACTTGTTTATTTATTTGTTTGTTTTATTTTCTTGTCATTTTGGGAAATTTTATAAGAATAAAAGAGGTATTCTCACAGAATTCACTTCTTAACTGATGGCAAAAGCAATAAAGAATGCAGGGCTTTGTTACGAATTAAGTGAACACTAGAAAAGCAGGGAGAGGGTAAGCATTACAAGTAATATTAAGGAACGAAGTCCCAAAGAGTCTATTTTAGATTTCGCAGGAGTGTGCTGCTGTGCCTGGTTTGAACTAAAGTATTCTGATTTCTGAAGGAAGTGACATTGTTTACACCATCTGTGAAGCATACTTGATATTTAAACATACCACAAATTTTAACAAAATCTATAAAATTTCTCTTTTACTGTATCTTTTCAGAGTATTTTGAAACCCCAGTATCTTGGATGAAAAAGAATAATTGGTGTAGTTCATGGTTAATGCGTAATTGTTCATTACAAATCTATGAGAGCTTGTTTGTTAAAGTATGAAGAAATGGGCCTTCTTTAGGCATGATTTAGTTCTTTCATAAAGTTAAAGAAATTGATTACACTATTCTAATGCATTTGTGCTTCTAAAAGCTCCTTGGTGTTGTTTAGTTTGCTTTGGTTTAATTGGATTTTCATTCAATTAAAATAAAAATCCACAAAGGATTTCTGTAAAACCTCACACCTGAACAATTAACTACCTGTCAACTGGATTGCTGTGTTGTCTACATGGTAACAATTTTAAGTAGATGGGGCAAAGATTTCAATGGACAGAAAGTCAAAACATGAGATAAATGGCTAGTCATGGAGGCCTAAATTTCATACATTTGAGAGAACAGACATGGAAAAATTGTCCTTTTTACAGTGATAATGTGGGAACAATTATCTTAGTTTTCCTATATGTAATGAAAAAAATTTTTCTATGTCTCTCTAAGGTGAAGTACAAATTTTTGGTCTCAAATGATTTGATCATTCATACTCTGGAGTATTTACAAAATTTAGATATAATGTTTTAATTCTTTTATAAGTTGCTGTGCCCTACTCATTTCCAATCTTGTCAGGTTTTCAAGCATTGTGGACTTAGAGAAGCAGAACATATATGTAGTTTGTTCCATATTATGGAAATAATACCATGATTATTACTTCATCAAAGTCTAACTAAATTTTGACCACATTTCTTATAAAAAAGATAATGCATCCCCTAGCATATTGAATGGGAATTATGTTTTTCTGGATATTTTCAAATGTAATAAACCATACAGGTGATTTAAAATAGAATCCTCAAACTTCTTTTTTTTTTTTTTTTTTACTTTTGTGAATGAATGGTTTAAAGCATGGAACATTTTAGACAATTGAAAATACAACGTTGAAGCTATTTGAAATGCTTAAGTCACATTCAGCAAATGTATTGTAGTTCAGACAGAAATGATAATTATTTATTTTTTTTATATTCGTAGTCTGATGTAGTCTAAAGGAAAATTTAGGACCATTCTGAAGCAGTACTACTCATTGTTGACGTGGCTGAATTTCAATTGTCATTTTTCTTCATTTCTGGGTATCCTTTAGGTCTACATTTTCAGGTTTGTGGGTGAGTGAAAGAACATTTCCAAAGTCCTCATTTTGGAGTACATGTCTCCTGAATCTTCTGAGCCTTTATATATAACTTAGCATTAACTATCAGACGACACTTCCATCTGTCATAGCTCCCACAGTACCATGGCTTAATGCTGAAGTATTTGGTTCTCCAGATTAATCCCTTCTAGCAGTTCAGGTTTAGGTTAGTAACAAGACATCAAGACAGGTGGACTTCAATTAAGACACTGAGAAAATTCATCCTGACTTATCCATATCTTGGTCTTGTCTTTTTGTTCCTGCATTTTTCAGCAATTCCCTGTTTAAATAGCTCCCTGTTACTCTTCCTAAACTCTCTTCAATGTTTCCATGTCAGCAGAGCTGATAACTCAAAAGATGGAAAAAATAGAATATAGAGTATCCTGACTTGGAAAGGTATGCACAAGGATCACCAAAGTCCAATTTCTAGCCCTGTACAAGTGCCATGGTTCAGGAATGGTATTCCCCAATTCAGTGTTCCTACTGAAACCCATGAGCCGCTCGCTTGCTCCCCCCTACCCCTCCCCTTAAGGAGAATTGGAGGCACAAAAAGCAAGATCACAGGCTGAGAAAAGAACAATTTATTGAAAACAGCAATGAGATAAGAAAATTAATAGTAAAAGCAGCACTGCAAATAAAAAACTGTGCAAGATTCACATGTGATTCCTTGGAACCAGTGTTCCCTCTGCCACATTTACTCAACCCAAAGGAACCCCTTCTCCCCAGAAGGGACTCCCTTCCCCCTGTCTCTGGAAATGGCATGAGGTGGTACAGAATAACCTCCATGTCCTAGCCATGCCTCCTTCTGTCTACTGCAAAAATTAACCCTGTTCCGGCCAGAACCAGGACAAAAGACAGCCCCAGGAATCACACCATGTGCCTGACAAGATAGTGTTAATGTTTCTTTAACTCTGTCAGGCTTGGTGCCATGACCAGTTCCCTGGAGAGCCTGTTACAGTGCCCAGCTACCCTCTGGATGGTGAACTTCTTCCTAATATCAAACCTAAACCTCCTCTGGCACAGCTTCATGCCTTTACCTTGAGTCCTGTCACTGGTCATAAGAGAGAAGAGATCAGTACCTTCCCCTCCTGCAGAAACTGTAGACGATGCAGAGGTCTCTCCTCTTCTCCAGGCTGAGCAGACCAAGCGACCTAAGGCACTCCTCATATGGCTTCCCCTCTAGGCTCTTCCCCATCCTTGTGGCCCTCCTTTGGACACTCTCTAACAGCTGTATATCTTTCTTATATTGTGGCACCTAAAACTGCACACAGGGACTTGAGATGAGGCTACACCAGCACAGAGTGGATCAGGAAAATCACCTCCCTTGACCAGCTCGTGATGCTGTGCATGGTGCACCCCAGGACACAGTTAACCCTTCTGGCAGCCAAGTCACACTGTTGACTCAGTAGAATGGGACTTAATGTTAGAAGAACCAAGATTTGAATAGTGTGAGACTGGTGAGGTTATAAGAACAGTGGTATATGGAGGCTGAAATACTACTGAGCCAAGTGGAACCCAGCTCCTGACACATTATGTTTTTGAGACCTTTTTTTCTCTTTTCATTCTTTCAGAATTGTTTTCTGTCGTTTAAGACAGAACAGAAAGCCTTTAAACATGCTTATAGAAAGCCAAATTATTTAATTACCTGAACATGATGGTTTTTATGTAAAATAAAGTAACAAATGGTAAGGTGTAGGTCTAGAGACAAAGGACTTTTCCAATTACTTATGAAGAGGTGAAAAATGAACAAATCTGCATAATTTTTTTATATCATAAAAAGGTAGAAAGCAATTTCCAGGCTGATTGGAATAGGATGCCATTAAAATTGCTTCTTAAGGGAATGTTTTAAGTGCCTGTTTTTCAAAATGAAGTGCCTGTAATTCATGGGCAGAGATAGCAGCTGTACTGGCCTCTGTGTGTAAATGCAGTCATATTTCCATGCATTTCAAAATTGCCATAAGTTATATGATTTATGTAAGAATTTATGGTTACTCAAAAGCATCTGAAATGCAATTTAAGTGCTACTGCTCATAAGACTTGACAAAGGATTAACATCAGCAGATTTATTTTTTAAATTTTATTGTCGTTGTATATCATACCTCTTCTAATATCATGTCTCTGGACGACAATAATCTCATTGTAAAATAACTGAAGGAATAAAATCCAGCTGAAGAAACTATTATAAAAAAGACATAATATAGAGATATATTTGTAAAAACATTTCTATAATTAGATTTTTATTCATAGAGAAAAGATAGAGTTTATTTACAAGAACCTTTCACCTCTTTGTACACATCCTGACAAAAAAAAAGCACTAAGGATTCTCTTATTAATTAACCTGAACCTATTTATACTTGGTATGATTTTCCTATTATCAGTGTATATAACAAGTTTTACATAACTTGCCACAGTGTAAAATATTCTGGCATTGCACCTCAAGTCATGTTCTTATTCCCAGCACTCACTGTATACTATGTGATACAACAAAATTAAGAAACTAGTAGAAAATACCTTTTTTTGTTTGTTTGATGTCTTAAAAAATGATGTCTAGGAAAAACTTTTTGACTATCACTGGTGCTCAATTCATTGTAATTGAAACTAACACATCTTTGAAATATTTCAAGCAGCAGTCAAATTTAATATGCACATGGCTTTATGAATGATTGCCATAAATATTCAAAGTGGTGAGGCAAAGTTTTCCCTGAAAGTGCAATCTTCTCAAACTCTGCAATGTTTAATAGGCTATTGCTCTAGCATGCTGTATTTAGTCTTAGCATCTTCTATGTTGCAAGCATAAATCTTTTCAGAGTAAACATTCCTTTAACAGTCTGTGGATCTTACAGCACAGTTCACTGCTGTCACTGAATAAGTTAAAAGTGTTTAGTGCAAAATATTAAGTAATCTAATGTGGTTTGAACATTTCTAACTATATAGAAAAGCATACTTATAAAGGTCCTGATAAACTGTTGCAAATGGAGTGATATGCTTCACTAGTAAGAGAGAAGAAACAGTATACTTTAATAAAGTAATGAGTTAATTAAGAAAATTTAACCATAAATGCAACAGTGGTTTAACAATATTGGATGGGAAGGTACATTTGGTCATTTACTGCAAGAGGACAGTGTCAGATAAAGATGTCAGGGACAACCTTCTGTTGAGCCATGAGGTTCAGAAAGATCCCACCCTTTTCTTCTCAGAGAGGAGTCTAGGTGCAGCTAGATCCACACTTAGTCCCAGACGTGGTCAACAGTTTATGTCTAAAGGATTCTATATGCCCAATGAATCCAATATATCACTTAGCTAAGATTTTAAATTTTGGTACGCTATTAATCACTTACCAAGCATCTGTTGTAACAAGGAATTTCTCAGCCTCTAGAGTAACCTTGAGAGTCATTCCTGCTCAAGGTGAGATCCTAGTGTGAAGCCCACTGCTGTGCAGGAGAGCTCAGCAGGCCCTGGGTGGGTCGCTATTTGCAAAGAAACATGATTGACTTATTTGTGTACTACCAAGAGGTGTGAGTCACTGCTCTAGACAGCCCTAGTGTACCATATTGCCATCTGTCCCCCAAAGTCCCCAAAGCAAGCTGGATGTGGCTGCCAAAACCCCACTGTTGATCATGGCTTAAACAAGGGGCAGGGGAGAGAGGCACACTGTGACACTCCATGCCGTGACTGTAGTCAATTTATCTTACCTTCAGAGGCTGGTGGTATGGTCACTCTATGCGTGTGAGTTTGCATAAGTTATGTGTGTTTTGAACAGACACAGTCATAAAGTAAAGCACAGATATTTCACCTAATAGAAAGAGTCTGACATGCTGCATACACAGCTTTTACCTATGCATTTATTTTAGTCTGAGAATCTCTCTTAAATCTCATAAAAATCTTCCAACCTTTACCTGTAAAGCTACTTCTTCCAGAACTAGCCAGGTCCCTTCACTCAAAGCTTGTCATCACTTTTCAAAATGTCTCTTTTAATCCCAGTCTTAGAACAAAGAGAAATTTTCTAAAAATATTTTCCTTTTTCTATTCAACAGCTCCTTAATTTAAAGCATTTCAAATATCTTGTCCTAATAAAGGACTATAAAAAATTACCACAGTACCCTTAGAAAGAATAATCTTGAAACACCAAAACCTTTCTAGGCTTCAAGAGAATACAGAGATTTTTTTGTACATCTTTATTTTAATACATCTTTAATGTGTCTTGGAACTTTATATGCAATATCTTAATGAAAAGTAATAGGACAGCTTTCAGGCATTTCAAATCTGGAAAGAGAAGTATCTGGTATGTTCAGTATCTGCTTCTTCTCTGAAACTTCTATAGTGTCCTTTACTCAGAGCTAATTGTGAAATTGGAAGCCATAATGATTGTTTACTTTTTCTGACCACCCAAAATTACGTGGGAATGTTAACACCCTAGCTGTCTTTAGATGTCTTCCTACAGCTGTCCTGGAAAAATTAGTAAAGTTTGGGATCTAACTGAAATAAGTTAAAGGATAACAACCTAATTAATGCAAATCAACATTATTTTCTCAACAGCGAGTCTTCTAAAATAGGTTGTCTTGGGAAAGAAATGTAAGGGGAACATTTATGTATTTAGATAATTTTCAAAGGGGTAATTATAAGGCATCCTAATTCAAACCAACAAAGAATATTAGTTTCTGCTATGGGAGTGATAAATATTTAATGTGTTATTTATACTGAAGAAAAAATTATACGTACTACTGCAGGCATATGTATCTGATCATGTGAATATACAAAGAGAAGGACAAATTGGAATACAAGAAAAATTATAAAATATGAAAAGAGTTTTAAAGAAAATTTAGGGGTTTTCTGATTACTTGATGACATATATATTTATATGTATATATATTAACATCACACGTATTTCATATAGGGTGTATGTGCTTGAATCTAGGAGAGGAATGAAATGCAAAGCATACATCTGCCTCAACTTCAGCAAAGCACTTGATAAAGCAGCATGTGGAAAACTATAGGTCAGATGAGAAAAGATAATAATTACTAGAACTACAAAATGATCAAGGTTCTAATTAAAGGGGAGAAGACAGCAGAAATTATTGATATTAAACATGTGATGAAAGATGAAATAATAATGTTTCTCAAGGGTTAGTTTGGTAATACTCTTAACTGAAATTAATGATTTTACATATGAATCAGGAATACCTTGAGGAATTTTACCAATGTTGCAAAGGCAAAAATCATTGTAATCCTAGAGATAATGAAGATTCATTCCACACATGTACTGCTTAAATAAGTAAAAGTAATCAGAATAAAGTCATTGAAGTGTTGCCTTTTCCTGGTCTTAAAATTAAGAGCCAAACATGGTTAAAAGGAAAGGGGTTTTTACCTCGGTATTTATTTAAGGATCCTTAGGTGCACCACATCATCCAGGTGGAATGCACCCAAGAGCACACCCAAATGCACACACGTGATAAATCATGTATACAACTTATAGGCCTTGCAAATTAGCATATCTATCAGAGATTCCTCAATGAGAGACTTGAATGAATCTCCCATTCCGAGGAATCTATCCCCCTGGATGGGCCTATCTCAGTTTACAGGATGTGGTCTACAGAGGAATTTGGGGCCTGGGTCTTTCTGACCCCTCACTATGAGGCTTCCAGGATTTTTGGTATCTTGGCTTAATGGAACATTGGGTCTCAGCTAAGTTATCAGACTTAAGAAATTACAAATATGTGGGCTAAAAGCACTAAGAATATATAAAAGTTATATAAAGGGGTATAAAAGTGGTATAAAAACGGGTATATAAAAACGCAAAAAATCCTCATGGCATCAGAAGAAAACACAAACAAAGAATGAAACATCTTCTTCCAAAAGTGTTTGCTCTTCTGTTCTATAAAATAAAATCTGTTACTTTGACTTTCAATGCCAGTTTTGGCTAAGATATTCTACTTTGTGTTGCAGAAAGTTACATGTACAGATGTGTACATTTCACTAACTGGTGAGTAACTGATGAATCAGTTCTAGCTGACAGACTGGTAGCTTCATAACTAATCTGATTTTTTAAAAATTGTCTTTTCCTACTCACAGGAGAAAAATTGGGTGAATTATGGTACCAAAGAGAGAGACATAATAATACAACATTTGATACTACAAAATTTTGTGTTTTGTAACTGGAAACTATTAAGAAAAAATCACTGAAAAAACCTGAGGGCAGAAAATCAGGCTCATTGAAGGAGCTGTGCCATATTCAGTCCTATGAGGTACCGATATGTCACAGCTGTGAATAATGCAAATGGTGTCCTAGGATTTGTCAGCTGAGTTAGGACAATATTAGTTCCATTATAGAAAATTCTGGTGAGATGGTCTCTGAAATACGTGCTCTGGTCATTCATATTGAAAGGAGATGAATTCAAACTGACAGATGGAGAGACTTGCTGTGATAATGCAGAAAATTGGAAGTCTATTATATGAGAAGAGACTGGAAGCACTAAGCTTGGTTAGTCTGGTGACACAAAGGCAAAAAAGGGATAGGGATAGGATTGCTACCTATAAATTCAGCAAAGGTTACAGACAATGTAAGGTAAAGGAAAATATTGATAAACGAACAAATGGATACAACGAATGTGTTTTGCTTGAAGCTGAAGAATACCTGGTAATTCTATGCAATATATGGAAGCCTAGCTTTTACGAAGTGTAGTGGGAGAAAACCCAAAGATTAACAAAGCAAAGGTTACTTTAAATAGATTTTCATAATTTTTAAAGGATTAATGATTGTGATTCCTGCAGTAAAAGAAGCCATTGTTATATGAATGTATTCCATGAACAATTAATAGGTCACATGCATTGAAAGACATAAATAGCTATAAAATATAGACATTAAATATAGGTCTGCATGATTTAAAATATCTGGTCAAACAGCTAGAAATATGAATATGAATAAAATCAACCAAATTATTTTCTATGGAGTCAGCTGCAGGCCTGGGAATAACAGGTCCTACCATCTCTACAGGGCAGAAAGAACTCTTTTTTTCAGGAATTCTTTAAGAAGAGGTCTTCAGTTTGCCTCTAGCTCAGCATGAATTTGCACATTACCCTGTAGCTGAAAGAATTAATCTAATTCTCACCTCTCTTCATTTGATAAGATGAATCCCACCCATAAACTATAACAGGCCTGAGTAAGGAAAAATAGTTGTCAGTTGCAGAGTCTCTCAGATACCTAGAGAAAACTGCAGTTTAATACAAGAAAGTGGAAGGGAGAGAGACTAGAGCTGTCTAGAAGAAGTGACTGGACCTGAAAATAAATGAGATTTATTAGAGACAGGAGTAAGAAGTGTGCAAAGAAGATAATAAAAGTGGCCTTTTCTATGGCTGTGTGAAAATAAAGTGCTGGTAATAGTTGGAAAGTTATGGTAAGATAACTCCAGGGACATATTTTGGCAAAGAAAAAAAATACATCAAAAAACATCCTCTATACCCACAGCTGATAATAACCAAACATAATGTAAAAACACTTGAGAAAAGTTCTCAACAACATGCATTGTGATAGACTGTTAGATTTTAGGGAGAATATATCCCTGTCCAGAATCTGATTTTTTCCCTAATACGTATAATCTGCTACTAGTCCCTAGCTATCTGTTTTCTGTGACACCTCTTCAGGATTCATACAAAATTCGTATTGCCTCTTTCTTCTGCTCTTTCAGTTTATACCATTGCTATTGAAGGCTCAGTTCTCGAGGTCCTTGGGGTTATTCTGGGTGCTTTTTTATTGAAGCGATTGTTCTGACATGAACAGAAGCTAGTGAAAGCATAGATGCTAAAAATAAAATCTGAATATTTATAAGCAGAAAAATAGAGGTCTCAGTAAAATGTAAATGCTTCTTGCGAAAGAGAGGCATCTCAAAAAATGTGACTCCAATGCCTTAACACAGGCATTGGGTTTCATTTTAGTGACATCCTTGGACATATATTCCAGTTCAGTGTGGATGTCTCAGATGTCTTAGGTGTTTGTGATGGATGCACTCGACCCCTTAACCAAACCAGCAGTAGTTCAATACAGGCTTTAGACGAGGTAAAGGCATGAACCACAGCCAGTCCGAGAACTCCTCCAGTTCCGTTCTGTTCTCTGAAAACGCACAAAGGAGCCGCGTGATGCAGTGAGCATCGATGCACGTGTGCTTGAGGAAGAAGTAGCAGGGACATGTCATGAACTGACTGCAACCCCCATTCCCTGTCCTTGCAGTGCTGAGGGAGAGGAGGTAGAGAACTCAGCAGAAAAGTGGAGACTGGGAAGAAGGGACAGGTGGGGAGGAGGTGTTTTAAGATTTGAGGTTTATTTCGTACCATCCTACTCTGATTCTATTGGTAATAAATTAATCTAGTTTCCCCAAGCTGAGTCTGTTTNTATTGAAAGAAGATGAATTCAAACTGACAGATGGAGAGACTTGCTGTGATAATGCAGAAAATTGGAAGTCTATTATATGAGAAGAGACTGGAAGCACTAAGCTTGGTTAGTCTGGTGACACAAAGGCAAAAAAGGGATAGGGATAGGATTGCTACCTATAAATTCAGCAAAGGTTACAGACAATGTAAGGTAAAGGAAAATATTGATAAACGAACAAATGGATACAACGAATGTGTTTTGCTTGAAGCTGAAGAATACCTGGTAATTCTATGCAATATATGGAAGCCTAGCTTTTACGAAGTGTAGTGGGAGAAAACCCAAAGATTAACAAAGCAAAGATTACTTTAAATAGATTTTCATAATTTTTAAAGGATTAATGATTGTGATTCCTGCAGTAAAAGAAGCCATTGTTATATGAATGTATTCCATGAACAATTAATAGGTCACATGCATTGAAAGACATAAATAGCTATAAAATATAGACATTAAATATAGGTCTGCATGATTTAAAATATCTGGTCAAACAGCTAGAAATATGAATATGAATAAAATCAACCAAATTATTTTCTATGGAGTCAGCTGCAGGCCTGGGAATAACAGGTCCTACCATCTCTACAGGGCGGAAAGAACTCTTTTTTTCAGGAATTCTTTAAGAAGAGGTCTTCAGTTTGCCTCTAGCTCAGCATGAATTTGCACATTACCCTGTAGCTGAAAGAATTAATCTAATTCTCACCTCTCTTCATTTGATAAGATGAATCCCACCCATAAACTATAACAGGCCTGAGTAAGGAAAAATAGTTGTCAGTTGCAGAGTCTCTCAGATACCTAGAGAAAACTGCAGTTTAATACAAGAAAGTGGAAGGGAGAGAGACTAGAGCTGTCTAGAAGAAGTGACTGGACCTGAAAATAAATGAGATTTATTAGAGACAGGAGTAAGAAGTGTGCAAAGAAGATAATAAAAGTGGCCTTTTCTATGGCTGTGTGAAAATAAAGTGCTGGTAATAGTTGGAAAGTTATGGTAAGATAACTCCAGGGACATATTTTGGCAAAGAAAAAAAATACATCAAAAAACATCCTCTATACCCACAGCTGATAATAACCAAACATAATGTAAAAACACTTGAGAAAAGTTCTCAACAACATGCATTGTGATAGACTGTTAGATTTTAGGGAGAATATATCCCTGTCCAGAATCTGATTTTTTCCCTAATACGTATAATCTGCTACTAGTCCCTAGCTATCTGTTTTCTGTGACACCTCTTCAGGATTCATACAAAATTCGTATTGCCTCTTTCTTCTGCTCTTTCAGTTTATACCATTGCTATTGAAGGCTCAGTTCTCGAGGTCCTTGGGGTTATTCTGGGTGCTTTTTTATTGAAGCGATTGTTCTAACATGAACAGAAGCTAGTGAAAGCATAGATGCTAAAAATAAAATCTGAATATTTATAAGCAGAAAAATAGAGGTCTCAGTAAAATGTAAATGCTTCTTGCGAAAGAGAGGCATCTCAAAAAATGTGACTCCAATGCCTTAACACAGGCATTGGGTTTCATTTTAGTGACATCCTTGGACATATATTCCAGTTCAGTGTGGATGTCTCAGATGTCTTAGGTGTTTGTGATGGATGCACTCGACCCCTTAACCAAACCAGCAGTAGTTCAATACAGGCTTTAGACGAGGTAAAGGCATGAACCACAGCCAGTCCGAGAACTCCTCCAGTTCCGTTCTGTTCTCTGAAAACGCACAAAGGAGCCGCGTGATGCAGTGAGCATCGATGCACGTGTGCTTGAGGAAGAAGTAGCAGGGACATGTCATGAACTGACTGCAACCCCCATTCCCTGTCCTTGCAGTGCTGAGGGAGAGGAGGTAGAGAACTCAGCAGAAAAGTGGAGACTGGGAAGAAGGGACAGGTGGGGAGGAGGTGTTTTAAGATTTGAGGTTTATTTCTTACCATACTACTCTGATTCTATTGGTAATAAATTAATCTAGTTTCCCCAAGCTGAGTCTGTTTGGCCCATGATGTTAACTGGTGAGTGATCACTCCCCATCTTTACCTTGACCCATTAGGTTTTCATTACAATTCCTTGTCCCTGTCCAGTTGAGGAGGAGAGTGACAGAGTGACTTTGGTGGACAGCTGGTGTCCAGCCAGGGTCAACCCATCACAAATACAGAGGTCCTAGTAGACCAATGTGCATAAAGATAATACTCTACCAGCTTCTCCTTAGCTTCACAATCTTGGCAGGTAGCACAATTGCTTAAATTGTTTTCAGGGTTTTTCCAGAGTTTTGCTGCTGGGTAGAAAGCTATAGATTCAAATTATTTAGATCTGCTTAAAATTAAGTGATTACTACTTTTTCGTAGTTAGTTAAAACAAAGTTTAAAAATAAAATTGTAAACAAGATATTATATATATGCTTCAATTCCTAAAGTCCATACAGAGCCATACTAGAAAATAGATAATAATTATTTTAAACCCACAATGAAAAGTTCATTTCCCAGCAGGAAATAGGAGCCAAGGTGCTATAATGGACAGCCCAAAATAATTTTTGAAAGCATCATGCTCTTTCTAATGTTTGTACATTCATGAGATTTCTGAGGAAGTGCAATTATATTTTAAAAAAGAGTGTTATATTGTAAAATGTGTGAAAAACTATGAGGTAATTTTTGAAAACAAAGAATTAATTCAAAAAGATACCAGGTTTTAAAAATATTTTAAACTGCAGTAGGATTTTATAAAACGAAAGACACTCTTCTCTTATGTCTCTAGAGACATCATCATCACAGTATAAATTTATTATATATTTGCATACATCAATATCTTCAAGATCTTCTTACACGTCAGCTTGCTGTAAAAACACACCTAATACAATAAACTGAAGTATTTGATACAAAAGCGTAACAGCAGACAATTGTATTAAACCAGGTTCATCTAACACTGATTAGGTCTCTGAGACCTTCAAAGTGGAATGAGATCACACAAGAGCTACAGAAAACCTGTACTGGCTGCAGGTGGGCAGAATATTCTGCAATGTCTCAAACAGTTTTAGATTCTCATGTGTAGGCAAGAAAATCAAACCCCTGGTATGCAACCTGAGATGAGCTGAACTGTTCTCTAGGCATCCCTGACTCTCCTGATTAGATTTCCATTGACTATAGTCTAAATTCAGACACCTGGCTCATGTAAAGACTCTTAGGTATAGATATATAAAGATATTTGAGTATAGACAAATAAATACAGTTACTACTGAGCTGAACCCAACACCTGAGGGTCATTAGAATTCAAACAGAAATGTAGAAAACCAGGTTTTTTACTGTTAAATAAATGCTTTATTTTTTAATTCATATTTTAAAATCCATATTGCATGCACATTTAATTTTTATACTCTGAAGATAATAATTTACAAAGTACGACCAGTGTCATATATTTTAATACTTTTTGCTGTTTATCCAGACTGTACTTGTACCACTTCATGGCCTGTTTCCCATTAGCACTTCCTGGAAAGAAGACATTCAGCTGCCACTACTGCCTTTGAGAATCACTTCTCAAACTTTTTCTTCAAGGAGAGAAATTGCAGTTATCTTGATTTCTAAAAAACCCCAACAGTTATAACAGATTTGTTTTTTTTTTCATGAAAGTTAAGTTTATAAGAATCATGCAGCCCAAATCCAGAATATTAAAAAAATAATTTGATATGTGTAGAATTTCACATTAAGGATAAAATATTGTGGATTTCAGCAGAAGTGTTAATATTTCAAAGTGGCATAAATATTTCAGAAGATTGCACTTCCTATCTGTGTGATCTGACAACTAAAAACAACCAGTTCAATTCAAGACAAGCCACATGTTTTGCATGATGCTAAGAAAAACTTATAATCATCAAACCCCCATATGTTTCTGAGATATTAATGCTTCAGGTGTCCTAATTTTAATAGCGGAACTCTACAGGGGGTATGTCTTTCAAAGCATATGTTTTAGGCAATATACCTTCATTTTTCAGTAGCTTGTCATATGACTCAGAATCAGAATCTTTGACATGACAAAAACAAAACAAAACAAAGTAAAAGAGCAACAACAACAACAACAAAACCCAACAAAAAAGCGACAAACATTAAAATGGGCCAAAACTAGGACTGAGCTGTAAGTTTTGAAGATGTATGATACAGCACAGTCTAACACTGGAACTATCCAGGGGATGCTTGGATACCTTTAGGTCATCTTTTTCCTGTCATAAAGGAATGTTACAGGTACACAAATTGTTTACAGCATCTCAGAATCATGAAGTTTAGAAGTAACCGCCAGAGGTCATTTAGTTCATAAATGCATCTTCTGTGCAGAGCAGTCAAAGCAAATTGCTTTGAGCTGTATGCAGTACATTTTGAGTATTTCCACAGATAAACATCCCACAGTTTCTCTGGGCAACATGTCCCAGCATTTGACCACACTCATAGTAAGTACTGTTCACTTTTCTCTTGAAAAATTTCACAGCATGTTCCCTTTTCAGGCCGAGTAGGAAAATGATTGCTTTTTCCTCAGTTGAGATGTGTGCAAGCATTGAAAAACAAGGTCACTGAAAGTTACTGATTTACTTGTCTCTTCATAACTATTCAGTGTCTTCATTCCATGCTATTAAAATCAGAATTACCTCAAGTGTGTGGAGTACAATGCCTTCACAGAAAGAAAGGTGATCATTAACCTTTCAAACTCCAGCAAATTAAATTGATCCTCTGGAACCTGAATTTCTTAAATTTTTATGCATGGCTATCATTTTACTCTGTCTTCAGGTCAAATGTTTTGGGTTCAGATCTGGGTGAATGCAAGATTTGGAGATCAGCTCCAGAGAAGTGAGAGAACCAGACGCGTGAGAATGGTCAGCAGATGTTTTTATACACCTGATACTGCCTAATGGTTCACCTCTTCATTATACAAAAGGAAGCAAAAGAGAACAGGGGATTAAACTCTTAGCCTACTTTTCCTCCCCTATTTTCACCTACAACTATTTTTTTCTTTCTCTTCTTTTCTTTTTCTTTTCCATTCTATATATATATAGTTAAATATATATATGTACTTTTTATATCTTCATTTCTATTTGTTTATATATATAATGAACCAAAATAAAACTTAACCAATCTTCTATAATTAATCTGCAATGTTCTATTTTCATGCTTCAATCAAACCCAAGAATAGATGTGGAAAATGCAAGGCAAAGGTTAACATCTCTATTCTACAATAGCTGTAGTCACTCGAGACAAAGAAAGTATATCTTTTAACACCTCATTTTTCTTTTTTTTTTTTTTTTCAGTTTAATGCAGTCTTTTTGCTTGGCTTTTAATAATAAATTTTTTCAAGCTCTGTGTGTTCTCTAAAGATTTCTAAATATAGTATATACTTCAAATACCCATACCCACAGCTTAAACTGTGTCAGCTGGAGTTGTAAGGTAAATGTTTGGCTCAAGTCTTGCAAATAATGTTTGAGTTAACAAACCTTTGTTCATTTCCTAACATTTTTTCACATTCTGAAGGTACTCCTATTGTGTATTTAAATATTATCCCAGAACAGTGAAATATCTGCAGCTTCCACAGTAAAACAGCACTACTCCTAGTGACCTAGGTGTCAAAGAAATCTGTAATAACTCATTTGTCCAGAGATGGGCAACAAGGCTGCTGAAGGCTCTGGAGCACAAGTCTTCTGAGGAGCAGCTGAGGGAGCTGGGGCTGTTTAAGCTCAAGAAGAGGAGGCTCAGGCGTGACCTTACCTCTCTCCTGAAAGGAGATTGCAGCAAGGAGGGAGAGAGGTCAGTCTCTTCTCCCCAGCAACCAGCAACAGGACAAGAAGACAGTGTCAAGCTGTGCCAGGGGAGATTCAGGTTAGACACCAGGAAGGATTTCTTCCTGGAAGGGTTTGCTAGACATGGGAATGGACTGCCCAGGGAGCTGGTGGAGTCACCATCCCTGGTGAGTCGCCATCCCTGGGAGAGTTTAGGGAAAGACTGGGTGTGATACTTAGCACCATGGTCTAGTTGACAAGGTGGTGTCCAGTCAAGGGTTTGATTTGATGATCTTCCAACGAAATGATTCTGTGGTTCTGTGATTCTCACTTTCTCAAAATGTGAAGTTATTCCTTGTAGTATTAGATAGATACATACCTGCTCTGTACAACTTCATTTGTCAAATCTGTTTAAATAAAACCTGGAATGTTTTTCAGCCCTGAAAATCATCACATAGAAATAGCTGGCTGTGGACAAGGGAGAGCAAATCTTACAGAAAAATAGAACTGTGTATCTTTGAAAGACTGCAAAACAGGTTTCAAACACAGTTTTTTCAGAGTGTTTGACTTGTAAAATAATTGAAATTCATCTTACCTTCTCCTTTTTCTTTTAGTAATTTTTTTTTTTTCATTTATTGCTGTCCCTCTGTCCCTCCTCTGTCTTTTGTTACTTTTCTGATGTCACATTTGTCTTAAAATCTCTTGTATCTTCCTTATACCAAGGAGTAACATATTTTTGTTTTTGTTTTTTGTTTTTTGGTTTTTTTTATTTTTAGGAATCCCAGGCCCTGGACACCAGAAAAAAAAGTCTGGAGCAAAGAAGACTTATCCTTGGTAGGAAAGGATCAGATTAGAGAACAACCTAGAATTCTAGAATCATAGCATGATTTGAATTGGAATAGATCTTTAAGGATCATCTTGTCCATACCACATTACATGTGCAGGGATACCTTCTGCTAGATTACTGTGCTCAAAACCTTTTTCAACCTGTCCTTGAACACTTGCAAGGATTTGGCACCCACAGCTTCTCTGGGCAACCTGTCCTAGTGTCTCACTGAACTCGTAACAAAAAAATTTCTTCTTCATATCCAATCTAAATCTACCCTCTTTCAGTTTAAATCAGGCCCCAGTAAAAAGTTCCTCTCCATCTTTCTTATAAGACCACTTTAAGAACTTAAAGGTCTCTCCTGAGTTTTCTGTTTTACAAAATGAACAACCCCAACTTTCTCAGCCTGTCTTCATACCATAGGTGTTCTGTCCCTCTGGTGATTTCCACTGCTATCCTCTATATGTGCTCTAACATGTCCATGTCTTCTTTGTACTTGTTATTCCAGAGCTGGACACAGCACTCCAGGTGGGAGTCTCATGAGAGCAGAGTAGAGGTGAGGAATCATCCTGATGCCTTAGATTTTGACTTTTATATTTTTCAAAATCCTGTACTGCTTAGTGTGTAGCTCTGAGGTTTCTTGTAGCCTGTTAATTTCTGTTCTCTCATACTGAGTAGTCATAACAAAGCCTCTCTGGGCCTGCTCTTCAAGGACACCTCGACTGTCCTAGGCCCAAAAAGTGTAAACTAAAAGCCTCTGAAAGGGGGGCAAGCTGAGGGGAATTACATCATTAAACTGAAGCTTTAATTGGAGAGTTAACCCTGGCTATGCAAATGAACCAAACCTATAAAGGTGTAAAGAACTCGTGACTTGTTGTCCATCTTGGGGTCCATGTTGGCAATAGCCTCTGGCTCCCGGGGTGTACCTTGAAGGCCCTTCAAATAAATACCCACCTTTATTCCCTTACTCCTGTCTGGTCTCTTTTTATAGGTGGCCTCTTAAGGCATCAATCCCTCTCAATCTGCTGGCCATTATGGTGTTGATGCCTACCTGGATATGATTGACTTTCTGGGCTGTGAACATACAGTACTGGCTTGTATTTTTTCAGCCATCAGTATCATCAAGTCCATGTCCACAGGACTGTTCTTAAAATATTCATCCTCATGATACTGGGAGTTGCCCTCACCCAGGTGCAAGACTTTGCACATGGCCTTGTTAACTTCATGAGGTTCACCTGGATGCACTCCTCAAGCCTGTCAAGGTTCCTCTGGAAGGCATTTCCTCCATTTACTGCATCAGCTGCGTCACGCTGCTTGGTGTTCTTTAGATCAAATAAACAGCTCAAAATTCCCACAACAGAGGTATTTTATTTTCATGTATAAAGTAGTTTTTCATTCAAGGAAAGCAAGTTCCTCATAATGTGGTAAAGAGTTACATTACTATTCTTCTACATTTAACCTCACTTTTTTACCTTATCCCCTGCATTGATTGACTGATAGAACTTACATGCCGAAGTAGCTAGACACTGTGAAGGAAAAGCAAATTCTTTTATCTCATTCTTCCACCAAACTCCTCATTGGAGTCACAGTGTAAAACCTCTGCTCAGTAGGAAAATGTCATTCTTGCCCTTTGATGTATTTAGATTATGAGTCACATAGAGCTACCAAGTATCTGGTTTTGTTATGAAAAGAGAAAATGATTACAAATGCATTTTCAGTGAAGCTCTCATCTAGGGACTAAAACCATCACTGAGATTAAGATAGGTCTCTTTTTGTGTGTGTCTTGTGACTTCTTTTAGAGCTGAAGTCTGTTCTGTCCCTAAGTACTATATGACTTGAGCATATCCCTTCACAGTAACAGAGACTGGAAAAGGCACAAAGTGGATGCTTTTGGATAACTAAAACCTTCTTTATGATAACACTTCATAAAAACTGAGTTGTTTTGTTTTGTTACTTGTAGAATTTATCCAAGGAATAAAACACACAATCTGTCTTCCTTTATACATCAAAGTTAGATATTTAAATCTGAAAAAGTCATAAAACTTTTGCAGTGAGAGGAGTGAGCTGTGTACTTCCATGGTAGAGTCTTTTTAAGATTGTAGAGACATTCTAAGATTGACGGGTAAGAAAAGTCAGATGTACTATCATTTATACATGCTTATTTGTCAATTCCCATCCAGAGGATGAAATTCATATAGTGTAGACCACTGGAGCAGATGCAGAATAAGTGAAGAATTCTTTCTTGAAGGCAATAAGGTGTGTTGTCTTTCTCTTCATGTAAACTCTTACATTGCCAGAAAGGACCTAGTCTATCTTTCAATAAATTAGAGGACTGTTTGAACAACATGCATTTGTACATATATATGTTCTTAGTGAAACTTGATGAAAACTATTCTTTCTGATATCAGAATGACAATGACATTTTGATTTTCTGTTAAAAAAAATCAGAACATAAGTGGCCCTTGTTCAGGCATTGAAATGGGTTCTCCCAAAGCTGCTTTGTCACTGTATTTGGTGTACATGACAAGGTTTTGGTAGCAGGGATGCTGCAGGGGTTGTCTTTGTAAGAAGAGGTTGGAGCAGCCCAATGCCAGGGACAGACAGTTCCTAATAGGTCTGCAATGGACCTCAGTCTGTGGAAGAGTCCATGCTGAAGCAGAAGAAAATTGTGAGGAAGAAGGAGAGGCAGAGGAGCTGATATGGACTCATAACACTTAGTCACCCATCCCATCTTGACCAGTCTGGGGAGTTATGTAGAAAAGTCAGGAGAGAAATAGTGAAGTTTAGTCTGAAGAACCACTGTTGGAGGAGAAATGTTTTTTAAAATAATTTGTCTTTGTTTCCCATTACTTGAATCGACTTTACTTGACAATAAATCAAATAAATTTTCCCCAAGCTGAGTTTGTTTTGTCCTTTATGGTAAATAATAAGTAGCATGCCTATGTTTATTTTAACCCTTAGTATTTTTTCTTCCAATTTTCTCACCCTGTCCTGTTGAGGAGGGCAAATAGCGAAAGTCTGGGTGTGTATCCAGATGCAGAAGTTGTTACACAACCATAATCACAAACAAGCTATTTTTCTCAGGAAAATAGCTAGGACCAAGAGGTTATTCTATATCATCTCATGTCATTGCCAGGGGCAAGGAGGAAGGGAGTCCCTTCTGTGGAAAAGTGTTTCTTTATGGTCGAATAAATGGGGCAGAGGGACAGGTGGGGTAATGCCAGTTCTGACCCTGATGGAGCATTTGGGGACTGCTGGTTCCAAGCTGGAGGGAGTGCCTGGGTAATGCTACTTCTGAGCTGGGATAGCATTTGGGGTAACGTGGCTGTGGTCAGGTTGGGCACTGTGGAGAGCATCTTCCGTGTGAATCATGCTCTCTCTTTTGTACACTTTTGTTCTTAATATTTTTGCTGACACTGTTTTCTTATCCTGATGCTGTTTCCTGTAATTTTTTTCTTATCTCAGCCCATGATCTTTACCTTTTCTGCCTCCAGTTCTCCTCTCCAGCCCACTCCAGGGGGAAGAGGGAGGGGGAGGAGGAGGTGGAGCAAGAGTGCAACAGTGTGATTTGGAAAATCTCAGTGGGATCATTAAACTGGGAAGTACCATTTCTAACACACAACACTCAGTTTCCTTCCCAAAATGTATTTGAACCTGATTGATACTGCAAGTATGGTATTTTTATATTCAGATTGTCTACAGATACACATTACAGAGATTTGAAATACTTTTTGTTTTACAAACCAAAGTTAATTAATTTAGCTATCAGATCTTAAAATCGTATTAAATGTTATGGCCTGTTATGAAGACTTCTTAGGAATGCTGACAAAGCTAACCTCCCAATTAAATGCAGCATGTCTATAGGAATGTAACGTTGTATCTGAATTTATTATTTAGGGAGTAGTGTAATGAGACTCACAGCAGTGCCACACTCTGCAGACTACCTGTGTTTTGAATAGCAGTCAACATCATGCATCGTGCTGCACTGACACTTGATTGCCCTCTTTACTTCTCTTGCTGAGTCTGGGCTGGACTGCTTATGTCTGTCCCTTGTGCCAGAGAGAAAGCAGAACCTTGTGTGCCATTGATGCAGGCAGTTGTCTCGACACACCAAGATGAGACAGATCTTCTAAATCATCATAATGTATGAGGTTCTGTCTATCGCATTTGCTCAACTCAGTACTGTTTAGTTAAAGGCAAAATAGAAAAGCACCTACTTTAAAGAAAAATCAACTGTCTCTACACTAAAAATTCCTATGAGATCTCAAGAAGATTTGCTTTGTATGGTAATTTTTGAAAGTCTGGCCTTTTCCTTTCATTATTTGCATGGAAGCTTCTGGTTGATGAACAGTATAAAGATGTGGTTCTTCATATCTGATGTCTAAATATGAATTTATAAGCATTTAGACTTGACAGTTTTAGCTTCAAATACAGTTCTTTACTATCCTCAGATGGCTTTTTCTCATTACTCCTCTCACAGAGTTGTTCTTGAATATAGCTGATATTATTTAAGTTTCAAACCAAACTATTTTATCTCTTTTAAAACACTGTGACAGATGTGTAAATGCTTTAATGTTTACAGGTAAATACTTATTTCTAGGCTATTTTTTATCAATTTTCTGTTATTTAACTATATATGTGTGTTTTGTCTGGTGGTGCTTAACATCTAAATTTTTTTTTTTCTACTAAGAAAACCCACTGTGAACTATCAGCATTGAAAACAGTACAATTAGATATGTGAGTAACTCTGTTAACCCACCAGTAGAACCTAATGAATAGCAATGTTTGCAGCACCTGTAACTTGTTAAAATTCTACAGGCTACTATGTCAGAAGCTTTCAAATTTCATCACAAATTGTGTTTTATTTATATGAAGTTAAATGTATAATCTTCCTTTTGGTCCATTTTGGCAGGTTTTTTATTCAATAAAAAATATCGAACTAAACTAATTTAATCTGGTTTTATACTATAGCAATGGAGAATTAATAAATATAAAATATTTTTGAATTATAACTACTTTCATATTAACTGATGTCATTAATATAATTGTAGTAAAAGTCAGTATTTAACCCCTGACAATCCAAGCTGTTCTTTTTGGTGTGTGCAGAGTGTGAACTAAAGTCATTTTCACAGTCCCAAAATTTGAAATATTTCAGATTTCATCTTTATTTTTGAAAAAATTTTGAAGAGTGAATTCAAAGCCAATCACCAGTCCCATTCCTCTCTATAGCAGAGTGAAACCTAAAGATTTAGCCAAGTATTGGAATAACAGGTCTTGAACATGAAACTTGTAGTGCGAATTTGCTTACCATTGCGCTCTTCACCTCCAGATACAGAGATTTAAAATATTTAACATACTGAGAATTCCTCAGTCTCTTTCATGTATCCCTTTTTGGAATTTTATTGGAAATACGAGGAAAGCTTTATGTGAGGTGGAGATACAGGTTTTCAATAAAGTTTTTTGACTTCACCTAAAAAAAAAACACCTTCTAAGAACTAACTCTCCTTTCTTGCATTTAAAGACTGTAGTGGGGAGTGTTTGTTGTGGTTGTGACGTGGAATTCAAAATCCATCTAACTGGTAAAGTTTATTACTGAAAACCCAGTAATATAAGACAGGCAAATTTTCACTTACGTTCCCTAAACTAAAAGAAATACCAGAGATAAATTCAACTTCATATGCAAAGATTATGATTATCATTCTAGACTCTTTGAGGTAACCAAAACTGTGTGACAGAACTCCTAATTATTTATTACATTTTTAACCCCTGTGCAGATATCTTGTACGTTGTTGAAGAAAAATAAACAGTACAGTCAGGCAACGAGAGAAGGAGGCTACAATAACGTGTTCGTGAGCGTGTTTGTACCTGTATGAAGGGCGCAGTGAAAACTTCAGCTACAAATGCAAAAAGGAATGATAGGAAGTTGTAATATGTAGTTAAAGACATTGGTAAATCACTTCAGTGTTAATGCATTCTCTGGAAATAAGCCAGTCATTGACGATAATTCACTGCAAGTATTTTCAATTCTGCTGTTTCCAGAACTTGGGTTATAAATCAAAGTCAGAGTCATCATAAGGGAAAATGCAAAACATTGTATTATTCTTACTAATCCTGAGACAAATATTTCCATCTTTTTGGTTAAACAGTGTTTATCTCAGTGGTGACTGATTCTGCAGAAGTTTAAGCCTGTCTTGTATGATTATTTCAGTAGAATATTTTTATTGTTTTGGTGGGTTAGCCTTGGCTAAGAGCCAAACACTAACCAGGCACTCATTCACTCCCCTTCTTTAGGGAGACTGGGACAGAAAATAGGATGAAAAATCTTCTGAGCTGAAAAAATGACTGGAGACTGTTTACCAAATACTGGGAGAAATTTATTTATTTTATTGTCATTTACAATAGATTTGGATAGGGAAAAACCAAGCCAAAGAGCAAAACATTTCCTTCCCACGATCCTGTTACTTCTTTTGAAATCCTGATCTTTTTTGAAGATTTTATGAAGAAGAAATAGTAATTCTTGACCAGGTTCGGGTCTGTTGGGTTTTTGTTTGTTTGCTTGCTTTTTGTGGGTTTTGTCAGTTTTGGTTAGTTAGTTTAGGGTTTTTTTCTATTTAGATGAACCATATAGCTGAGATCTTTTTACATACATGGATATTCATTAATAATTACTGTTCTCAGGTCCATGCAATATGGTGTACATTGGATCAGATTTTAATTGCTATTTATTAGTTAACTCAATGTTGAATTTCTAGACCAATTATGAAACATTTAGGTAAAATTTTAATCAATTTCTCATAAAATATCTTATTTCTCAGGATATAAAACTAATTCTGGTAAAGTTTGACTTTACACACAATTTACCTAGATGCAATTTAATCTTTTAAAGTCATCTGCTTGTCAGCAGATTTCAATGTTGAAGTACTGGACAGCAGGGGAAGAAGAAGGATATTATCTTCTGGCTTTTTTCTTGTTTCATTTTTGTCTTTCTATTTTTAACACAAAAAGAAAATTTTCTTGCTAAAATTCCTTGAAGTTTCAATATTAGTTCCTCTGTGTAACCAACAGGGTGATAGCTTTCTGGGTTTTAATTTGGTCAATAATTGCATAATTCTTCCAGTAGTAATTGAACTATCAATCCATTAACTAAAAGAAAATTATTTATGTTAAAATTCTCTTCTCTATTTCACTGAAATATTCATTTCAGTATAAAAAGAGCAGGATATTAACCTTCGGAGTTTTTAAGTGTTGAGAGGATTCTTGAGCTTGTAGGTACTAGGTTTACAATGTCATAACAAGAAACAAAAAACTGTTTTCAGATGTTAGTATCCCGTTGTTCAGAATATGAATGCATTTTACATAAAACAATAACTGGATTAAAATAAAAATTAAAGAGGAACAAAACCCTACAAAATAACCCTAGGAAATCTGCTGGAGAAGTCAAAGTCTTCTTCCACTTTAGTGGGATAATGTAACTACTAGATCATGCCTTTATCTATTCCTTTTGTCTCTGGATTTTGCTGTACAGCAATTTAGTTTCAGTAGAAAGCATGTAGGACTTCCAGTGACTTCCTTTTTTCCCCAAAACTAACAAGCGTGGCTTTTTTATTTGACTTTTTGTTTTTCAAGATGAGGAACAAACTGAATCACCTTATTCTATGTTCCATTCAGCACATTTCTTTAGTAGATTGTTAGCCATATAATGTCAGTAAAATTCTGCCCTTCTTACCTTTATCTGTAGCTGTGTTTTAAGAGTGTACTTCATATGTTACTGTAAGCACCTACAAAGGTCTCGTCAGGAGAAAGTTTTCAGGTTCTGCATACCAGCTACAGGGGACTTTCACCTAGTCTACTATCCATCTTGAGTAAAAGTGTCCAAAGAGATCCTTAGAAATGAAAAATAACCAAATAATCAAAAATGTTTTGATTACCTTGTACTTATATTTAATTAAAACATTTCCCCCTTTCACTTTAGTAGAGTACAGAAGGATAAAATGTGCATGCTGATGTGCCCTGTAACTAAGAATTCAGCCATAGAATGTTTATTTTGAAATATTTATTTTTCCATACAAAGAAAATACAATGAAACAAAAATAAAAGGCAAATAAGCAAGTACACGGAATAGTTTAAGATCCAGAAACTAAGCATGTAACAAACACTAGAGCAAAATCTTCTTTTCTCTCAAAAATGTAGTAACACTTTTGAATATTTAATGTTCTGTTAGTGCCTTTCTACCTGCACTAGTGCTATTAGTATTAATACAAAGTGCAGCTTCTGAAGCCTCAGATGTTACATTCAAAGCTCATTTTCTGATGTCATTAAAACATGGCTTTTTGGAAAAATTATTTCCTTTATTTTCTAAAATACTACTCACAAGGATGCTTTGACATCATTAAGTCAATAACATTACTTAGAACCTCCACATAAAAGTAATTATTTCTTTGTCAAATATTATGGTGATGAATGTAGACTAATGATGTAATTTGCTTCAATTACAGTTGGTTTATGAAAATTGTGTTTCTGCATATAAACCTTAAAGGCTTATGATTTCTTAAAGGCAGAATTGAAGGAAAATAAGTCCATGGTTTGGTGAGAAACTGCTTATCTGTGCACTCCCCCCCATCTTGAGAAACTCAGGATGAGTATTTAAAAAATAAACACATTGCCCTCCTTCTGGTTCCAAATGCTATTCCTCCCTTAGCTCCACAAAATTAAGCAGAAAGCAAGCTGCAAGCTCTTGCTCTGTTTCACATACTGAAATAAATAGTGCACTTTAATTGTAGGGGTATAACCCACTCTGGTGGACTCAGTGCCATGCCTAGGCCCTTTGCAAAATGAAGGTACTATACCTGAAATTTAATAGAAAAAGCGAAAAGCTTTTGGCAAGTTCCATGTGGGATTACAACACGTCCCGTGTAATGCTCTCTGAAATAAGCGTTACTAGAGGTGCTTAAAGATTTTAAAGTGGCAAGGCCTACAGCTGATCCAGACTTCAGCAGTTCACCCGGTGTGCAGCGCCTAATTAAGACACTATGGCATTAAAATTATTCTTCTGTCTTGGAGCACATTTCTTGTATGCAGATATGCGTGGACTTATTTTGTACTGTCCCCTGCCCCTGGTAGTCCCGAGCACCAGAAGAGCCCCGGCAGAAGCAGAAGCAGCCTCTCTTAGCTGGCCGGGGCAGTCTGGCCAGTTGGAGGTGGTTGTAGGTGGCTGGAGCTGGCTCCCCCAGCCCTCATGTGACTGCTGCCCACCCAGGTGGAGCTGCTGCTCACTCAGGGACAGCAGCCTGAGAGACTCTGGGCTGGGGGGAACAATAACTCCTGGTGTCGTGGGGCTGGTGGGAAAACTTCCACCACTCCCACTGGACCCCCAGGGGCAGCCAGGAGTTGGGGGGGTGAGTGGGTGAGAGAAGCACCCTTGAAGGAGGTTAGTGCCAGGCAGGGACACGTAACACCTGAGAAGAAAGACTTGTGCTGGTGATGGCTTCTGTCTGGAAGCAAGAACGGCAGAAGAATCAATGAGGATGAAGAAGCGATACAAATATTGCGTGAGGACTACTCATACAGTGATGTCAAAACACACTGTTTTCTTCATACCTCTTAAAATATAATTTTACTGTTTATGAGATTTCCTGACGTCATGGGTGAGGCTGAGATATAAAAACAAGCAAAACTGTTCAGAGATACCTGCAGAGCCAGAAATCAAAAGAGAGCAGTCAGAGACTTTTCCAGGTACTGCTCACAGACTATTTCAGGTAAGGCAGCAGTTCAACTATGTCCAGACCCCCATTACAAAAATAAGTGGATAGAAGAGTTTTTTTCAAGAATTACATGTGCTTCAGAAGGCTATTTGCCTTCTGAAATGCAGCTGTCAGAGAAGAAATTGGAAAGACTCTGATGGTTCTGCTGCTTATCTGTTACCTGATATTTCCTGCTGAGAAATTAGACCATGTTTCAGTTAAACTTCAAGAAAAACCAAAATGTCAGACACTTTCCAACTAAAGAATTGTAAAACATCTTCTATTTCACATATTGCCATAATTCCTAGTTTGGAAGACCTTGTTGTTAAAGCTTAGAATCTAGGAAAGTAGTATTTGAGGAATCAGAAGAGTGTCCAGATTTGACTCCACATTGTTTTTTTTATTTGCCTTAATTCTTCTTTTTTCTCCCCGGACAGATTTTGCTTTAAACCATCTAGTCGGCCTATCATACCTAATTTGGAATGATGGCCTGTCATTAAAAATTCCCTTGATAAATATAAGTTGTTTTTTTCCCAAATAATAACTGTTGCCCAACATCCCATTCCATTCCCAGAATCCCATCCCATTGCATTCCCAGAAGCACTGGCAATCCTATCCAGGGCTGCATCAGAAGTGTGGCCAGCAGTTTGAGGGGAGTTTGTTCTCCTCCTCTACTCCAGCCTGATGGGTCCCCACCCACAGGACTTCAGAAAGTTCAGGGGTCCCCAGTACAAAAAATATATGGCTTTGTTAGAGAATGTTGAGAGGAGGGCCATAAATATCATCAGAGGGCGGGAGCACCTATCCTAGAAAGGAAGGCTGAGACAGTTGGGGGTGTGGACTTTCAATACTGGAAGAGAATTTATAAGAAAAACTGAGGGATAATTTTTTACTAAGGTCAATACTGACAGGACAAGGGAATTTGAACTGAAAGATGTTAGATTTTGATTGGTTACATGGAAGAAATTTTTTACAGAAAGAGTGTGGTGAGACAGTGGAACTGGGCAAGCTGGAGATTGCCCAGGGAAGCTGTGGATGCCCCACCACTGGATATGTTCAAGGGCAGGTGGGATGGGGCTTTGAGCAACTTGGTCAGATAGAAGGTCACCCTGCCCAAGGCAGAGGGGGGTTGACTAGATGATCTTTAAAGGCCCTTTCCTACACAAGCCACGATTCTATGATTCTATGATATGACTGATCAAGCTTGTATGCTTATAACAGTGTTATTCTGTATAAGTGGTGGTGAGAAAGACTGAGAAACGTGTAAAAATATTTTTAAGGAAAGAGGAATTAGATGTTTAAACTGAATCTGAACTGCAAAACATAGATAGAAAACCAAAAAAAGCAGAAAAGAAATGCATTCATGTTTTCTGTCATGTTTGAAGCCTCAAAGATAGTGACAAACTGGAGATAGTATATTGAAGAGCCACTAAAGAGCACAGGACATGAGGGGTGGCTGAGCAGCTTGAGGAAAAGATATTTAAAGGGTGATTTAATAGTAGTCTTGTACTGCTTAAAGGGTACAGAAAAGATTCCTCCTTTTGGGGGTGCACAGTGAAAGCACAAGGGTCAGAGAACACAAGGTGTACAAAGCAAAACTGATAAAAGTATTGGGGCAACAAAGCGAAAAAAAAACAATAAGAAAGGTTAAGCAGTGGGATGGTTTGTCTAGAGATACTGTGGGATTTTCATCTTTGGAGGTGTTCAGTGTACAGCTAGATAAGACTTTGAGTAATCTGATCTAATCTTAAGTTAGCTGGGTTTTGAGCAGGAAGTTCAAAGAGAGGACTACCTTCAGTAGTCCCCTTCAAACAGTTTTATTTTCTGTGATTTTATAATGTAATATTTTTTCTGTAGGTGTAACTTAAATTATAGATAAGGGCAGCAAAAAATATCAGTGGGGGGAAAAATTCTGTGGGCAGCAGAAGTAAGGTCAATAATCATAAATTTCTTAATACATGTTCAGAGGAAGTGAAGTAGTAGTGTTAGTAGAGATACTAGGTTAGAAGGAATAAGAAAGGCATTAATACTTCAGATACACTAGACATATGCAAATAAATTTGTTATTTGGCAAAAAAATTACAGTTACCTTGCTAAAACATATTTTATATTTATATTTAACTGGGTGGTAAGCATTCTGCAAATAAAGCATTCTGAAAGTAAAAAAACAAAAACAAAAACAAGCAAAACACTTGAAAGTCAACAGACCATTGACCAAAAGGCTATTAATGTATCAATGGAAAATATTTATAAGAATGCCTGATATAGGATTTGGGAAACATGTTGTTTATTGAAAAGCAGATGTAATTCAGTCTATGTAATTTGCCCAGAGTAAGAACTGACTTGGTCATAGTCCAAAGGATGTACATAAAGAATGGCTATTTTAGTCTTTCTCTAATGCAAGAATAAAAGTTGTCACAAGAAAGGGATCCACTATTTCCTGATCTATTTCACAAAAGAATCAGGAGATGGGGTTGCTATTGCTGGATTTGAAGGCAAATGTGGCCCTCAAAGTATGTTTTACTTTGTCCATACATGAATTTGACGCTGCTGGTACAAAGCAGTTTCTATTTTGTGACAGTGGTGCATATCTGAGTGGAAAAAAACACTTGAAAACTGCTGCTAGAGATGGAAGTTTGATAGAGATGGAAGTTTGATAGACCTATGGATATGTGATAGGCAGTCTATACAGTGAAAGTTTCAAGTAGGGGATCTTTGGATTCCCCTCTTAAAGTTCCCCTTCTTTGTTCTGCTTTCTGAAAATTTGCTGTATCTCCATCCACTACTTAAACAAGGACAAATTGTTCATAAAATACAAAAAATGAAAGAATTGCTATGAAGCTCTGTAACACACCCATAAAAGAGTGATGACTGTGAGTTTCATCCTAAAATATACTAAGGATATAATGAAATGTAATATTTACAACGGGAAGAATGACTGTGTAGAATTATGTGGGAAGTTACATTTTGCAATGTAACGTGAAATGTGTCTCAATCAGCCTATCATATTAAGTTAAATTATGTTTGATAGAAGAAGTGCTTCAGAAATTCAGAAGGTACTTTAGTATTTATTTCAACAGGAGGAAGCTTTTAATTTATATACAAAAATGAGTGAAAAAAATCAGTTACTTTATTTTTTAATATATTTAAATGACTGATCAAAATCAGTAGAAGTCTTTAATAACACTCCTAAGGATCCTTGCAGATGAATTATAAGAAAGAGTGAGTCATTGTCCAGAGGAATAAAAAAAGGCTCTGTAAATATGTATACACTGTGTCACAATGTTGAAACAGTCAACATTTTCAAAAAACCACTTTGAATAGAAGTAAAACTGTCAAAACCAACACACTTGAGGAACCATCCTTTTACTTTTAAAAGTTTGTGTCAAAATTCTAGGTACACAAAGCAAAAAAAACCATTCACATGGAAATTATTGGTTTTGCAAATTTATATTGTTACTGAAATCAACAAAATGTTTGCAAGATGTTTTCAGTGTTTTGAACTTTGTTTCTAGGAGACAATGTAGTAGTTTCACTAAAATAGCAGAAACTGAAAGAAATGCTATTTTTAAAATAATGGCTCTTCACTGTCTTTTCAAATGTAAACTTGGTTTTATAATTGATGATGTTCATTGAACTATAAATCGATAATTTAACCTGCTGTCTTGGTTACACTGGTGACTTCATAGAAACAACGGAGGTACAAAAAATCCTGCATTTTCAATGCAAAAAAAAATAATTAGAATACACCCAAGAGAACTACCATTCTAAAAAGTTTAAAGTGCTCATGTATAAAAACAATAATTTAAAAACGAGAAATGACAAAAGGTGGCTTTACTGCCATCTGAATAATATAGTATGACACAAGCATGCAAGAAGACTGTGTAAAGAAGATAGAACTGTATAAGTGGCATCCATTTTAAGTGTCTTTAGGGTAATAGTTAATTCATTAAAAGATGTGTTACCATTGTTATAGAATGATGAACTGAAAGAAATTTTGACATTTCCTTGTCCTAAGTTAGAAGTAGCAGACAGCTATCTTATGAAATGGCTTTAAATAAAATAAATGCATTGGTATGAAAAATGAATGGAAACAAACCATAAGTATGATTTATGAATGAAGGAGATTTTGCTGTATGTTCTGCATTTTGTGTCTGGAAAAATGGGAAGAATTATTGTGTTCCACTATAGTTATGAGTCTTGGTTGGTTGTTTTCTTTGCTTGCAGGACAGTTACTGCAAATGTCCTAAGTTAAAAAAGTTGGGGAGATCACATGAAAGCTATAAAAAAACTAAACTCACTTGAAAAGTCTACTAAACTAGGTAAAAATATATGGAAATATTCTATTTTATGCCATTTCAGTAGTATAAAATTTTTGTCAGCTGTGTAGGGGGATGGTTTTCCTAAAGTAACTTTGGGGAAGAGGTTAAAGGCATGCAGTGCACAAACTACATAGTGCAGTACATCCAGACCTGTATGCAGCCAATGATTTAATTAGGTTAATAATTTAATAACTGATATTAATCTTTGCACTAACAGGAAAACAATAAGTTAATATTCCCAGGTGTTGGGATATGAGATCTGGAGCTTAAATCCTGAGAAATGAAAGAAGCAGAATATCGTCAGATTTCCTTTATTCTTTTCAAGTTTCTTTGGCTTTGATGTCTACTGAACATGAAGAGAGAAAGAAGGAAAGAAAGAAGGAAAGAAAGAAAGAACAAAGGAAAGCAAGCTTAATTCTTGATGAAATCTGGAAATCTGGATAAAGATTTAAAAAGCAGTTCACGAAAAAATGCAGAAAAATGAGCAAAAAAAGAAATTAAGGAAAAAGAATCTAGAAAAATGTGATGATTTTGAGATTTTCAGTTTGCTGAGAGCATCACCATGATGCTCCATGAAGGTTTGACAACATAAGGATACTTAGTATACTTTAAGTGAAACTTGAAGAAACATTCATAGACACTTCTTATAGTGTCAGGTTTTCAGATAATTGCTTACACTAATCAGTTTGAGAAAAACCTGCAGATAGTTATGTACACATAGCCTGAGAGAGAGTTTTGTTAGTCAACCTATCAAAAATAATTCTTTAATGTGTCTATTTAAAAAAAAAAAATTGTTTATTAATAACCTATTTATTGTATGAAAGGGAATGTATCTTTAAGATACTCTCTAGAGTAATTTAGAAGGAGTTATTATATAATGTGAGTGCTGAGTTTATGCCATTTATGCCGATTTTCTAAAAAAACCCACTAAAATTTACTTCTCTTGGATTCCTTGACTTTGATCACCAAAGATCATGGTGATCAACTTTTAGAAAGGGAAAACTCATGTCCCGCTGTGGATGACTTCAATCCTATCTTGTGCCTCAAAGGCACACACCTGTGCAAGGCCCTTGTGGTCTACTGCACCTGAGTGACTACCCATCATGAAGATTTGTATTTATCTAGAAAGCACCCAGTGAGGGTAGACACCTAAGCAATATACCTACATTTAAAAACACCTAAACAGTATGTGGGTGTTATTTTAGGAAGAGGCTTCTGTACTCAAATGATAGAAGGAAAAAGGAAAAGTGATGGGAAGGTGATGTCTGGGATTACACCATTCTGTAATAGCTCTCCTCATCTGTATTTGTGACATGTGTTGTGATTTCACAGTGTTGGCAGTTTGGGATTGATTTGCAAACTAGAAAAAAAAAAGTATTTTTGGTCTTCTGGGAAAAAATACCATGGGAGAGTTGAGAAATGCCCTAATGTTCAAGGAACAAACAGGCAGAAATTTTCATTGTCAATAGAATTGCCAGTAGAATTACAATATAGAATACATACATCCCTATTGCATTCAGTGGGAAAACTTGATTTAAATTCTTTTTTACTGTGACATAATGCCAAGAACTGACAAAGAAATAGAAGAAACTGCAAACAAAGTGCAACCTAGCACTCAAGGGAAAGGTTTGATGAGAAAGAACAGCATTACTACCATAGCAACAATCTGTCGTGTACACAGTTTCTGAGGTTTAAATGCAGCTTTATCAATTTAGTGGGTGAGGGAGGTGCCCAGCTGTAGTATTTTTATGTCTAAATCCTAAACTTTGGCTTCCAGCATTGGAGATATAATTTTCTTGGTATTAAATGTGTTCCACGGAAAGGATGTTAAATTGGTTCACTGTAGTAAATAAAACAGGTCTAATAAAACAGGTGGATTTAGGCAATGAAAAATTATAATGTAATAGAGACCAATTACTGCTGAAAAGAAAAAAAAAAATGGTTGTGTCGCCATAATAGTAATTTAAGGAAGTGAACATCTACTGTATGAAAGATGAACTGAAGAGAGTAAAATGGAATCTAATCTCATAAGAGGTAAAAAGAAGGGCAGAAAAAATGACAAACCACAAGGCAGGAAATGGTTATGGGTGATTGTACCTGAGTCACATGAATGCATACATGAAGTTTTGATATTTTTGTCTGTCAAGCTCCATGAAAAATGTGTGTACATGTCATTCATACACATGCTGTACAACTTCCAGAACAGTGAGCCTGAAATAGAGGATATTCTATAATTGTAAAACATTCTGGAGAACAGCAAGTCAATTTTGCAGGTCATATAATACATCAAAAGGGTAGCAGAGTTGCTACACCAAAACAATCCAAACTCATTTGAAATTTATAGTATACTAAATGCATCCCCAATGCATTAATACATTTAACTGATTAAATCTGTGCTATGCTTTTCTCAGAATTGGAAGTTTCAGTAAAATTAGTTCAGCTTCCAAACACAAGATTAAAAAAATCACCTTTCACAACATTATCTGTAATCTTCCTCTAACCTGTTGATTGCTGAGTGTTGAATAGAAAATTAATGCTTTGGCCATGAAAGACACTAGTCAAGAAGACATGCAAAATCCCGTATGTGACAAGTCTGAGCCTACACTTTGGGCTATATAATTGCCAAAATTAATTCTTATTCCTATCTTGTAGATGTGATGAAGTGTATAAAAGATGTGCCTCAGTGTCTGTGTGTGTGTGTGTGTGTGCATGCACGAGCATCTGTATGCACAAATTAACTGACACACAGGACTGCTTTGTGTGAATATTTTGTGATAAAATTGCAAGGCAACATTCTAAATTGAAGTCACAACAGATTTTTTTAGAAGAGAGCAAATCAAAACCACAGATGGAACCTGTACAATTTTTTAAAGTACTACATTTGAGCTAAAAGAGCTTTAACTTGTAAGATACAAGCCAATTTGCCTTGCAAGGCCAAGTAGGTATTTTTAATCATGAAATCTGCTAGGGGAAGGAAATAGTTTCCTCTAGTTCTTCTCTCCCTCTATATTATAAATAAAAGTGAAGGAAATAGACCTTGATTTTGATCCTCTTTCTGCTATTGAAATAGTTTTTATAAAGATTAAATATTTTAGTGGCAAAAATAATCTCAATACTTTTTAAAACGTTCATTTTTTCTGAGTAACATTTTAATCCATTGTGTACAATGAAGACTTAGATTTGGTCTACTGAATACTCTTACAAAACCATGAACCTTGTGGTGGTTCATACACAGAAATAGTATATATAGGTTCATTGATATACAGAGCTCAGCTATATGGCTCCAAATCCTGTTATATTAGGCTATGTAGAAACTTAGGAATTCATTGCTCTTTTATTTTACTAGTTTGTGCTTTAGATAAATATCCACAGTTTTTGGTAATGATTATACTCTTACCATTAACTTTTTATCATTGCAGCATAACTCTGCTAGGATAGAGATAAATCCATTAAGATCAGTTTGTATAATCATCTCTAAGAAATACATGCTTCACTGAGCAACACAATAATGTCTGTAAGCTAACTGGAATTATATGTAGGATTTAATTTAAATATACCTTAATTGTTTTTTTTTTTTATCCAGGACAAGGTAAAACCAGTGCAAAATTTAGTAGTAGTAATAGTAGTAATAATAATAATAAGTCATGTAAAAAGAAACTAATATAATCATGTAGAAGTATCAATCATGGTTTTATTTCACTGGCTTTATTTTCTGACTCAGTTGGCTGACTTGTGTCAAGTCAGAATGCTACACCACATCTTGTGGGATATCTGAAAATGTTACACTTGCTGCTGAAGCTGATTTCTTATATCCCTGGATTCATGTTTCCATATATTCTCTATTTTATACTATATTCTGTTGGATTTTCTCTTGTGTGACTATATATGATAGGCACAGCCTGGACCTTAAATTACTCTATTAAAGATATCTGTCTGTCTATCTATCTATCTATCTATCTATCTATCTATCTATCTATCCATCTATCTATTTCTTTAGAATGTTGAATTTTGCAATTTTCTAGACTTGTTCTCAAATATCCATTCTGAAAGTCATGGAGCAGGTTTAGTGGGTTTCTCTGATGTCCTACCCTGCTGGGATATTTTTGGACACAAACCTCAATTGTCTGGTATATTTATCTGTGATCTGTATGACCAAAGAATACATCTCATTCAGGCCCCATTTACTTTTTGTGACAAGTGGAAAAAAAGAACTGCAGAGGCACTGCAGATTCCAATTTTCAGGCAAAATGTGCATGAAGAGAAAGAAATTGTAATAGATAGAGGTGGAGAATTTCTGCAGATTGTAAAAATCTTAGAACATCACTCCTATATTTATGTAGGGTTTTTTTGCCATTTCCACTGACTGTCAATTTCCTTTTTATGTTTGCTGTTCATTAGCACTTCACGCAGCACTAGTTCATCTTCCTGTCCAGCTATTCCAAAAGATAGATATTCTGTTTCTGCTGAAAACCTATGGGAAAAATGTTGTTCTCACGAAGCAAAATTCCAATTCTCTCTAACAAAATATTTTATTTAGAAAAGGTATTGATGGTTAGAGTCCTCATCAATGGGGTTTATTTAAATAGGGAAAGAAATAGGAAAGCAAATCAAGCCTTCAATAGAAGGTGAAGTAATTTCTAACAATTTGAACAATTTCCATCTTTGGATTCTTGGTTTAATAAAATATAAAATAGAGAAGCTAATTAAGGTCAGTAGGGTTAATCCTCATGCAGCCTGTGACAGTGATGCATGCCAGAAGTACTCCTAGATAGAAAGGGAAAGTAAGAAAAAGGAATGTAGAGCAAAAGTGACAAAACACAACAAGCTGCAGAGCATCATAAATTACTACTATGATAAAGGGGGAGGAAATGAAATGCCTTTTCCTGCTTCTATTCAAACACTAGCAAGGTAAAATATAGCTTCTGGAAACTCATTTGAGACCGCTAAAATATTTTCACTTTTACCTGCCATGTATAACCTCTGCCTAGTGGAGTATGGGCAGTTACTTACTATGGTATGATCTCTTTCACTTACCCAAATCCATGCTAAATAACTGTATATTCTTCCTACACACCCCTCTGTTGTGACCCCCAGAAAGAAGAAAAATGAAAACAGAATGGGGCAGGATATCAATATTTTTTTCCATAATCTCAAGAGATTTTATCTTTTCCCGGAACACTACCAAATTGCTGCAGGTAATAGCATAATGTGTCCCTGTTTCTTGCCATGGATATATTTCCACAGTGAAGGAGGTATTCCACACCGTGTTTTGGATCCCCAATGTCAAGCCATTTCCCCCTGTAGTGGTTCAAAGCAGCAGAAGAAAAAATAAGTGAGTCATAGAGATTAACACGAGGGATCTGGTATGGGTTTTCAGCTCTTGAGGCTAGAGGCATTCTAATTTCCTTTTAGTGTGGGACCCAAGGGTGCATCTTCTTACCTCCTCCTTAGATTCAGCTAGAAGGGACAAAAAAAAGTACAAGCAGGTGGGATCTGTGCTTACAGCTCTTCCCATCCAGAGGATCAGGGACAAGGACTTCAACAGAGCATGCATGATCCGCAGTTAAGATGTCACCAAAGAGTTGAAAAAAACCAGATAATTTCTCTGAAGATTTAACAAAGACCATGAATTCCTCCACTGTTTGAATGATATTGCTAAGGAATTTTACACTAGAAGAAATAACGTATCCCAAAATGCAAGTATTGCTTTGAGAAAGAAAAATCTACAGTTATTTTATTTAGTTTCTACAAGTTTCTATATATGTGAAAGAGAGTAATTTCCTATGCTGGATGATTATCCTAATTAAAATGTGCAGAAAAAAATGAATGAAAGCACAAGCACCACAGAATATTTTTAAGACTACAGACATGAAAACATAAACTTGTTCTTAATGTGAACTACCCAGTGTTATGACTCACTTTGTGATTCAGGCAGTGCTTATTATGTAAGACTGTTTATATTCTCTTCCAAAGCCTTGCTACATTTTTCATGGCCTTTTATTTGGCCTACACCCTTAAAAAATGTCTATAATTTATTCTGTAAAACATTCTAGTTGGGTGGACCAATTAAAGGTAACTCCCTAAGTCTTCTTTTGTTTATTTGTTTATGTAGAGATTGACTAATTCAAAATATATGGAGAAATGTTGTATTGACCCAACAGCTCTTTGCTCCCAAGCAAATAATCTAATTATTTTTCGGTGATGCAATCTATTAATTTTATGTGACTTCTACTATTCTGGCTGTAAAATGATCCAGTTCCACACAGAGGAAATGGTAACAACTTTTCCCAGAATGCCTTATGGCCTAATGGTTAAGACCTTTCATGGACTTCAGGGAGGTTGAATTTTCTCTGGGTTTTGGAGAAAAACAGAACTGAGGTTTCACATTTCTGAGCACAGAACCCTAGCAGATTTCTGTTATATAACTGAAGGATACCAGCACTGGCTACCTTTGATAAATGCACACATTCAGTTCAGTGCCTACTGAAGGACACTCATCAATATCGAACATTTCTTTCAGCTAGCTCTAGGCAGTGCTTCATTTAACACACAGACTGTTTGGCTTATGCTTTGGATTAGTCTAACTTAATGGACTATCAGGGGAACCCAGGTGCATTCAGCTTGCAAGGTGTCATGCAACTCACGTGCTTAAATATTAAGTCAAGGCTAGTTATCCTTTTAAGCAAAAGAAAAAATCAGGGTTTCCAAATAAAGAATAATTCCATCCTAAAATCATTATTCAAAATAACTTAGAAAAATCCATCTCTGTAAAAACTGCTTCCCTTTTTTAGCTGTCTAAAATTAACTGACATGAATTGTTTGGTTTTGTTTAGTGGTCTGGAGGTGGTTTTTTTTAAGTACTGTGTCTAATTTCTATGTTCCAAAGCTTGAGTCAAAGTATAATATAACTAATCTCAAACCTTAAAACAAAGTTTCTGATAAGCCAGTATTGATAAGCAAGATCCAATATAATTTCAGTTATACAAGAGACACGAATTCATTTCCAGCTTAAATAAAACAGAGTAATATGGGAGAGATATAATTTAAGTAGCTGCTTGTTCATAAATGCAGACCTGGTGAGAGATACAAGACACAAACCTCCAGTCTTTAAATCTCCTGTAGTTTGCAGAATGCTCAGTACCTGTTTGCCTGTGCCCACATTTTTCTTGCTGATAGTTTTGGCTTCTAAATTTCAATATTACTGATATCTCGTTGGCTTTACTAAAAAAAAAACCTGTCTTACAGATAAATTCAGGTTTAACTGTCTTCTGTTTGATTAGTTGCTATTTTTCTGATTATCTGTATCTGTGGTGTCATGTCCCTTGTTTATTTGCTGTATAAGTCATGTCCTCATTTTACATTGTCTCACAACTATTTACAGTATTCATCAACAGCAATAAAATCCCTGAAGAAATCTGTATCTCTTTGTTTCAAAATTATTGTTGTTGGTCATTGAAAGGGAGGGCTAAGAAAGAAGAAAGAATCCAGCATGTGATTTTCTCATTAAAGCAAAATGGAGTCTTAACAGAAAGAATTGTTTTACTTTGGAATTATTCTAGAACAAAGTGATTGCAATTTTATTACAAAAAGCAAGTATGTTGTTTATGCATTCAATCGATATTTTATTTACACTGATAAGTCTAAAGGATTGTTTCATTTCAGACTTACGCGCACGTAGCAGCAGGCAGCTTTCATTTCAGCTATTAACATAATTTATAATTACCTTCGGCCAGAAAGAAAATATCTCTTTCCTTACAATCTTGACTCTATTTTAAACTTATTATTATATTTGTCACTATTCACCAACAAATAAGCAGATATGAACAGAAAATAAAAACTGATCTTTTGTGGAATTGTATGATTTTTACCCTTAGGCCATTTAAATTAGATTATATAGCATAGTTTATTTATCTTTTTTGTTCAAGAAAACCCCCAAATTAATGTGTGAATAGACTTGGGAAAACAGAAAAATATAGGTATTTTGGGGTTTATGATTTTACTTGAAAGCAGTTATTATATACATTATATGTATGCATACACACACACACAAAGCAAATTTTGGTTTAGTCTTTTAATGTTTTCTTTTTTCAAATCAATGCAATTTTCAAAGATATTACTACAGTCTTTCTATAAAAAAGTCATTCCATAGGTATTACCACAATCTTTCAATGAAGAAAGTGTTGTAACACCTTCAGGTGCATGAAAGTTTCTCCACAACAAATGTCCTATAATTTTCATTTACCTATCATTATTACTTTGAAAGGTACGTGATTTTTTTTTTTTTTTTTTTTTTTTTTTTTGTGCTATGGTGTGGAACCCTCATCGGTAAAAGGAATCATAGATTGCAGCACTTTTGGTCTATTCCATTTAACAGACAGAATTTTTCTTGATGGTTCTCTTTGTTTTTTCTATCTGTCCTGCAGACCGACACTTTTGTTTTATTCCTAATTCTATCTGATGACTTGTTCATTAAAAGGAGAAAATAACATCCTGTAAAACATTTTTCTCACCCAATTACAGTTTTGCTACTATTTTACCACCTATTTTACCAGTACTTGGGCTGTTGCTATTGCACATATTGGAAAATTTTCTGTCAATTGTGGGGGCTGAAAGAAAGGAAAAAAAAACCCACCTAATTAGAAAACCACTATATATTGAATTGATTTTCTGGTCATGATGAGAGAGGAAGGGTTTGAAGAAATGCATTTATAGCGAAGTATTTAAATGATTTTTCATTGTGCTATGAAGTAATCATTCTCCTTTCTCTTCATGGCTGGTCAGTGTATGGAGTAAGATAAACTCTAAGAATTATCTCTTCTAATTCCCTTTGTGCCCATCATTGTACTCTTTCTAGTCTTTTTGTGGATTTTTAGTTTCCTCGTGTCCTACTGTAGGTACTTGCTTTACATAAATTCCTCTGAATTTGCTCCAAATTTAACCAATTTTATTTGCACATGAACAAACACCTGTCTTTTTCTAAATTTGGTTTTGGTTCATAGGATTTTGAAGGAAACTTTTGTAGCAGTAGTTTACTCCTGCTTGCAGCAGAGTTTCTCTCGTTTGTATTATTACTGCAGCAATATTTCTAACTTATCAGACAAGCAACAGAGAAGAACATATTACCACTGTAGTTATCAATGAAGAAAAACAATGAAAGTCTTAATTAACTCTGTAGTTGTACTAATTACCGGCTAGAACAGGTATGTACTTTCCACTTTATTAAAAACAAACAGAGTAGGACTCAATGTAAATTAAGAAAAAGGAAATTCTGCAGTGTTGCTTCATAAGCAAGCCTGATGTTTCAATGTTATGGAGATTTGTGTGACTGAAGAAGCAATTGAAAGGTAATGCAATCTTGGTATGTTCCGTAAAATCAAATTCTTTTCACTTTTTATAAATTTTAGTTTACCCTGATTTTTCTCTGCAGAAATAATATGAGAAAGACATCTTACACGTTCTGGATTATCTAAACCATACCTCAATATCTTTTACTTATTTAGAGCTGACAACTCCCATTCACCAGTGAAGAGAGCCTAGGTGGCCTTGATAATTCTACATCCATACAGTGCAATTTTTCTTTGAGAAAAGAGGAAAGTAAGGAAAGAAAAAATCTAGTTTTTCATAAATTTAGAAGTATAGAAATATCTAGTTAAGACTGAGTGAGTTATCTTAAGCTCTCTATATAGTCAACAAAAATAGACACCTTCAGAACACATCTCATTTCATTCTATCTGTCTATGATAAATTAAAAGACTCATTCCCAGGAGATGGAAATTTCTTTGGAAATTTCTTTTTTAAACACAGCTGTTCTACTGCCTGACGGTTGACAGAATTTTAAAAACATAGAAGAAACAAGTAAACTTTAAAAAATAATGGGTATCTGTATCCACATCCCTTTCCTTTTTGATTTATACAATCTTTACCAAACGAATAAAGACTTCAGGGATGATAATTCAATTTTACAAATACCCACACCCTAAGATGCTTGAGATGTTATTGAGCTTCCAAGTTACCTGTTTAGTATTCGTAGATATGACACAGGACCCAAAGGAGATTCATCCCCTTTTGAAATAATAACTAGAAAAAGGAGGATCAACTTTGAGCATATCAAATGATGTTAGATACCTCTGATTAGGCAGCTGGTGGGACTCAGCATGCTGTAACTTCATGTGTCTACAATGCCTTTATGTGAAATAGTCACTTGACGTCCCATTGTGCTCAACAAAGATTAAGGGAAGAAATCACCCATAAACATATAGTATCCTTTTAGACATTCTAGTATATGAAAGATATCATATGACTTGTGTGACATTTTGCTGACACAAGTTTTAAGAGAAAATCACAGCCCTTTCATAGCCTAGGTAATCTTGGATACTTGAAATGGAACTGAAATTGATGTCATTTGTTTCAGCTATTAATGTATATGTGCCACATATGTGTGCATGTATATATGTTTGTATATACACTCACATATATGCAGAAACTCTAAAAATAGCCCAATAATATTCTGTGGATAAGGAGTAGTATTTTATAGTTAAAAAAAATACAGGAGAAAAGAATGTAAAACATGTGCGTATATAAAAAATGTGTTAGTATACTTTGCTTTGTGTTTGCAGAAAAATGGGGAAAAAAGTATCTATGAAGGAAAAAAGAGAAAAAAGTAACACTGTGTGAGAGATTGAAACGTTAATGATTACTGACTCCAGCAACTGGCCATTTCCAAAAGCAGCAGGGTGCTTTGCTGAGGTCAGGTTTGTGCCACCCATCCCCCAGCCAAAGAGGAGGAGAAGAGTTTTATGTGTGTGGGGATGAAACCTCTGATCCACATAAAACAGAGGGGGTGAGTACCCACCACCGGAGGCTACAAGCTGGGATTTGAGCCAGATAAGGGAGAAGACTGATAAGAAGCAGACCCTGCGGGAGGGTGGGGGNNNNGGGGGGGTGTTGTAGTGGTTTTTATCGTGAAATGTCCTCTCTTACACAACTGGCTCACTCACAGAAGTGTTTATATGTTTACAAACACTGATCATTCAGTGTCGTTTCACTCTAATCCGCCCCAGGGGATCTTTAAACAAGAACCTGAGTTACCCTTGCCTACAGGGCCAGGTGGTAGCTTAAATTTACATAAGAGATTATTCTTACACCTTTTTTCTCCCTTTTTTTCCTGCTACATTTCAACCCGTTTAGGAAATAATTTCTTTGGTGTAGTATCCGTGTTTGAGGAAAGTACTAATCATGCCCATGGGTAATATAAATCTAATAAATGACATCTCTCATGGACTTGTGCAGAAAACAGATATATTGCTGAATATGTAATTCTCAAAGAATTTTGTGAAATCTGAACAGCTCTCACTATAGAAATACTGAAATCCTTTGTCACATTCGCTAGGGACAAAAGGGCCTTATGTAAAAGAAAAAGAACAGAGATCCTCTTGGAGACTTGTAGACTGTTGATATCATTTGAAATGCTCAGTGTGTCAAACTTATTGATCAAAACATCCTAAACAACTATTACATTCTTTGAAAATAACACAAAGACCTTGGTAAAATGTATTGACTGACCTCTTTTACTTTGAAGTCACAGACTGCTTCCTCATGGTGCATTGGCTTGCTACTTATTTTTCCTTGTAAGACATATTGACAACAAACATTAACTCATCAGGACCAGGCCAGTGATACTGAAGTAGGAATAAAACACAAATCTTTTTTTTCCACCAGCCTGAGAAGTGTGTGTGTGTGTTTATGTGTACTTATGTATCTATCTATCTGTAACTATATCTTTTCACTTTTGAAATGCAACCTGTCAGTACTAGCAATGTCAAATTCACTTCATGTGCCCCTCATGCTGTACATTCTACTCTCAGGTTCTGGCCACAGCTGAGATTTAGCACATCTGTTGTTTTTCCCAGAGACCTTTGTGATGATAACAGCTCTTCTTGGTTTCTACACAACTGATCTGCTAAGCTGTTAAAAGCTGTTCTCTAGGTTCCCCCTACAGCCACTAAAAATAGGCAAAGTCCTCTGAGTTAGTCCCTGACCTGCTGTATAAGCAAATGGCTGTGGGTAAGCACACAGCAGTGGGTTTTGGATAAAGGGGTAAGATGAAAAGCACATATAAAAAAAGAGATGAAATAGAGACGAGGGGAGGATGGGGAAGGGAGACGAAGGCAGGAAAGCAAAGAAAGAAAGAAAGAAAGAAAGAAAGAAAGAAAGAAAGAAAGAAGAAAGAAAAAGAAAGAGAAAGAAAGAAAGATGTGATTTGTAGATAGGTTTTTCCCACCTTGAAAATAGGTTTCTCACTTTCTCTACAAGTTAGTTATAATGCACAATCCGTTCTTGCAAACCTTTCTGGAAATTGGTTGCATGGCTTCAGAGGTCTTTAGTGATCTTGATCCCCTCCTACAGTCAATCCCCACTTCTCAGCCTCGTTCCTTCACTTGCACATACTGTGTTGCACTTATTTCCAGAGGGAAGAGCAAGGACATTTGTCCAGGAAAAATACTGTCTGTACCTCGACACGGCCCTCTTCTCCAGCCAGAACTTATTCTTTCTCATGGAGTTGTTATTACCAATGATCCTTGGTTGGCTCCACAGCCATCCAGCCACTGGCCCCTGTGTTCGGGGATTCTACAAGATCTCCAAACTGTTTCCTTCCAGCGACTTTATTAAAACTTCCCTATGGAAATTTATCAATAATAATGTTAGTAAGGTCTGTAACTTCTAATTAATGTGATGGCATCAAAGGAGTACTGTAAAGACATTAGGCATTAAAATGCAGACCATGGTATCTGCTGAGCTTTTCTTTCCTGGGAATCTAGACACAATGGAGCCATGTCTGGCTTTAACCACTCTGCAATTATTTCTTTCAAAGTTAAGAACAAAATATACTCATTTGACTTTTTAAATTTGTCTAAGTTTCTTTTGGCTTAAACAATCACCTGTAGGGCTTTTATTATTAATTTTTGCACAACAAATCAATACACAAGATTGTTTCCAAGTCACTACAGCATTTTCTGGAGAGTCTAGATTTTCACTAGAGATTGCCTTGCCCTAGGTAGTCTATTTACTTCTCATCACAACATTTATAGATAATCTGTCTCTAGCATCATAATTTTTGTGAAAGTCATTGTTGGTAGGAGGTTGTTTGTATTTGAACTGTGTCCAGGTAGCACCATTAAATACACAGTTTAAACCTCTTTCTATGTCATAGGTGCTTACACAGATTAAACCACAGTTTGAAAAAATCAGCTGAGTTTTAAACTGAGCCTACAGACACAAATTCTGCAAGATATTTAACTAAATGCTTTGCTTCTTTTCCATATTAAATGCAAATCACTGTTAAGGTGATGAAAGAGATTATTTTGAAGAACACAGTGGTGAAACACCCTTAACAGCAAAATACTAAAAGTGGAAATATCTTTTCCTTGTGTTAATCTTCAGTTTATTTCTGAAATTCTGGAATTCTTCTTAAACTTAGTGTATCAATGCTACCCATATCAAAGCTGCAGAGATTTTTTTTTCTTTCCCCACCCCCCATCATCTTCTCTCTTCCACAACAGAACAGATTTTTATAAGTAGGACTTTTATAATTATTTTAATTTTTGATAGCTACTCACATTGTTAAATATTACACAGTCAGCATTAACAAAGGAACATGCTCTTAGTGCACAGAACAAGTGAGAAATTACTTTAGAATGAGAGACACATGCAGCAATAGAATTAATGCATTGTCATCTTGTTCTGTAAAAAGTGTGTTTCCATTTAGAAAATAAATCTCAACATATTAAGTCTAAAAAGATAATCTGCTGCTTTGTGACAGTCTGGTGCAGCCAAGGTGTTACTACAACTCACTTCCTGTAAGAATCTTATGATTCTTATGCATTTTCAATTAGCAGATATATTTGGAAAATGATGAAGGAAACTCCTTTAGGGGAGGGTATAGGTGCAGTATTTGCAAGCTGCAGTTTTTGAGAGGGCTGAGTTTGATTTTCTGTGATTGCTTGTTTAGATTGACACACAAGCTATAAGAACAGGGCAGAGAATCAAACCAAGGGTCACTAATTTACAGGTCACATAGCAGGAGACTTAGATAGATGCTTAAAGAAAAGGAAGAACAACAAAAGCAGAGGTGATATTCCCCCTCATATTCTTCCATTTTTCTTCTCATTTTCACTTGAGAGGGTTTCCTGAGCTGGATCTTGTTTTTCACATGTTGTCTCCCTCAGTGTTGGGGTTTTTTTTTGGTCTAACATGGTCTTTTTGAGTGTACATCACTTGTTGCATCCACAAGGAATTCTTTGAAAGGAATTCACAGGATTATTATCTACTGACTGAAGAAATAATTATTGGGTTTTTATTTACTTAAATGACAGTGTGCCTACCTGAAGATGTGTAAGTGTCTCTTTCTTTGGTTTACCCATACATGGCATTCTGCTGCCTGACATCATGGAGCCATTTCTGAGGAAACTTACTTCAGAATTAATTGTGTGTTAACTGATATATCACTGTCAGTGTTTGTCACTACTTCTCCAGCATCTGAAGTTGATTTTAGAATGTAGCCTAAATGTATATTTCAAATTCTTTTTCATTTTGTGGGGAATATTTCTATTTTAGTTTTTAATCATTCATTGGCTGTGCATTTTTCATCAGTTTTGCAGAGAATATTTAAAATCCTCAATATGAACATCAGCTGCTACCAAAGTGGTTATATTTTTCCTTCTGGGATGCTCTCACAGCTTTGGCTGGCAGAGCTGCTGAGAATATATCCTCCTATGCATTCTGAGTCAGAGTAAATTTTCTTACATGTGGCTCAGTAAAGCTTTAATTTAAAAGGCAGTAGAAAGCTACCAATAGAGTGTAGTCAATAAGAAAATCCCAGTTCTCAAACAGATTGGAAAAATTATCTTTAGTGATCTTTAGAAGAAGCTGTTAGAGAACCTATTACTACAGGCTTCCATTCAAGGGAAGCTTTGATAAGAATTGACCTCTGGGGCCAGAACTAAAGATAATGTCATTATTTGTTAACCTAATGTTCCCTTGTTCAAGGTTAACTTCTATTAAGTGTTTTCTATGCTGTTTTTTACCTCATTAAAATAATACATTTCCATGAAGCTCCAAGATTTGCAGCACAAATTCACAAATTTCTCATTCTGGTTTTCTGTGTTTTGCTAAAGCACTTTGTAAAAAACACTGATATCTCACTTCTGAAGGACTGAGCTTTCCTGATGATGGGGAAAAGTATGTACCAATATTATTTGTGATTTCAATACTTGGAGTTCAGGTGGTTATGATTTCAATGTATTGGACTTCACTGGCTATGGTAAAAAAGATTCAATGTTAGTTTTTAAGATGCACTTTAAAAAGTCTGAGAAGTTTTAAAGGGGTAAATGAGCTGTAAAATGTGAATATCTGTTAGCCTTGGATTATGCTGCTTGATTAAGCTGTTAATAGCTGCTGGTCACTTTGAGGTAAAAGCAGGATCATCACTTCAGGTGCATGGAAAGTCAAAAATTGGTACTTAGTTCCTCTAGTATACAGAAGGTATAATAAAAAAAATCTTAATTGATGGTAATTGTGTTTGTCTCTAAAAGACTTTTATAATTTCCATATTGATTAAAAATATTTCTTTTTCTTCCTTGACTATTGTTTTCATTTCTCTTAACTGATGTTAACAATTATAGCAACCAATGTTCCTCTGTAACAGTGGCTTTCAACCTCCTTCAGCCTGCAGATCCTGACAGAATTTAAACTGGATCCTTTATAAAAAGGTTAAACCAACTGGCAGTTGGATTAATTGATTGTTTTTCTTAGTTGTCTTTCACAGACTCCATTTTTGTACCTCATAAGCCCTTACAGGTCCATGTAGCACTACTTTAAGAAACATTATTAATATTGTCCATAATCAGCTAAACCAAATAATTCAATCCAATTCAATAATTCAAAATTTCAGTTGCTCTTTCCATGTCTGGGAATGAATGAAATCTAATTCCTTTTGTCTGAGTGACAATTTGGAATTAGGGCCTGAATGCACCATCTGCACCTTCTATTAGCTATTTATACATGTGTCCCCCATCACCATCTAGGCTTTGGTCATAGCATCATTCTGGTTTAATTTCCCATAAAATATAATGTAATAAAAAAGTAGTCTTGGCAAAGAATTGCCTTAACATTAAGTGAGAACTAAAGGTATCAGAAAATAGCTAAGGATCTCCAGAAAGCGTTTTCCAGTGTGTGATACCTTTGGTGATTTATGTTTTGTGTGATTTGACCAGTGCCAAGTGTAGCCCATTTCTGACAGATAAAAATTCTTGCTGCACTTCCTGCTTTCCTTTGCCTAATGGTCTCCATAGAGATCATGTCCAAACTGCCAACCTCACTCAAAAGGAGGGTATATGAAATGGCCCACGACAAGAAAATTAAATCTGGACACTTGTTTAGACACAAAAGATTAGCAGAAGATAATAGAGACATTGTTTGATGTGCTTGAGAGGGAAGATCGTCAGGACCATCTTGGTGTCTAGGGGGCTGGAAACATGCTTATGAGAAGACATGGTGTTCCTCTGATCATTTAGCATGTTCTTACACAAGAAAATCTTTCATTTCTACTTTATTCCACTGTATTGTATTGTCTTCTATTATATTTTCTATAATTCTACCGAATTTTCCTCTTTCTGTCTTTCCTCTCATTCTCATATTCACCCCCAAACCATAATTTACCTTCAGAGAAAATAGAAGGAGTTTCCTATAAAACTAATAAAATGTTGAATTGTTTGACAATATTTGGTTTAGAGGCAGTATATTATTATTAAAAACAAGAAGAAAAAAGAAAATATAAAACTTAAAACAATCCACAAGAAATATCTTATAGAAAAACATGGGTTTCAGAAGCATAACAGTATTATATCCAAAACTGCAGTCTGAAAACTCATGTGCCATCAATTTTCACATTTTCCTAACTTCCAGGTATAATCCTTAGGATGATCAGAAAATGGACATTCAAACATGTTTCAGTAGTCTGGAAGCATAAGTCCTGGCATTCATTTCACTCTGTCAAAGAAGCTTTCATGTTTTCAACCAATATCTATTTCACAATAGAATATCCAAACCATTCTGGGAACAGTGAAAAGAACTCATATTTGGCATCGTGCAATATATAATGCATGCTCATTCTAGGCCTGTGAACTTTTCAATAAGACAGATGCATGCTGGTTTATATTGTTTTTTGCAGCATGTAGAACACACCACTGGGTCACCGACCACCTGCTTTAGTGTCCTAAGATTGGTCTATAAAGGCCTTTTTCGACTCTCTACTAAAAGATTTCATCTACACATTCAAAAGGATAAATAAATAAATGGATGGAATAAATCTACCTTACAGAGGTATGCTAGTCTTTGAAGGACAATTGAAGGAAATATTCCAACATTCTTTCTTAGTGAGGGCTTCTACATCTTTTCCCTCAGTGTCCTGGAATGTTTACAATATTTCTCTTAATTAAAACACCCACAATATTACACTTTTTAAAATCTCCTCTGAATGGCACCACTGTAAGTAACTCTGTGTACATTACAAAATGTGGATATGCCTTACTCATGGCTCTGGTTTCAACTTTGGTGACAAGACATCTAACTACTAGTTGTATAGATATATTTTGATACCTAAATATTAATTGTCTCTTCCTAACCAATGGATAAGAAACAGACCCCATTCAGAAGCATTAACTTGTCTTTTGATTGCTGGTGGAATTTCCAGATGTTCTATCATTTAGCTGTATAATACAGTTAATATAAATTATTGATGTGCAAGGTATTTTTTTAAGCTCAGGTAACAGATTATGGTCAGCTTAGTTTAATTATTTTTTTAGGGTTTTTTTAAATACTAAGGGATAAGGCAAACATATGCTATGGAGAAATTACCAGGTTGTTACTCCTACATAATATTATGACAATTATAGGGGGGAAATTGTCCTGGGATGTGTATTTATCTTTTACTCTTACAGTTAAATGCACTTGTTATGCTGTTATATGCTCAGAAATCCTTCATTATGTTGCTTCACAGGATCATGAGAGCTCAATAGTTTATTCATGTACCATAAGAAACATTTCAAGGATGTTTATTAACTGTAACTAAAAAGGATAAAACATATTTTTTTCATGTCTACATGATCAATAAAAGAAAAGTCCAGGTCAGTGGTAACAAGCAGGTATCCATAAGTACCCATGCTGTAAGAAGAGTTCTCCCTCATTGCATCATTGCTGGCAAGCTAAACCTCAAGGCAGGATGAGGAAAAAAAAAAGAATTCTGGTTATTCTAGTATTTTTTTCCATGTCAGATGGTGGAAACCACAGGTCAGCTCGGAGAAAGCACTAATAAATATTTGTTGTCCTTCCCCACAGAAAGCAAAGGACAGACAAAAAAAAAAAAAAAAAGAGAGAAAAAAGAAAACCACAAATCATCCCTCATATTTTGTGCACCAGTCCTAACACAAATTAAAATTGTGAAGAAAAATAAAGACTTTTAAACTCTTCTTTCAAGGATTAAGCAGTGTTCTTCACACGTTGTCTGCTCCTCTTTCTTACAGATTCCCCTCTACACTTGCTAGAAAGCTGATAGCAAAGGAACAATTTATGCTGGTTTAGAGCTGTTGTGTGATAACTTTTACTGTCCTTATTCTGATCTGCCCAAAGTTACTGTATACAAACCCTGTGACTTTCTAAAAGTCAGAACAAGACACGAAACTGACAAAACCTGGGGCACTCCATTCTGGAGTCTCTTTGCAGCAGTTTTAAAGAAATTTTATCTTTTTGTTTCCTTAGATTTGAAATAGATTTCCTAGGTGGTGGAATATTAGTTCATATGATAGTCTGGAGAGAGCAATACCAAAGTTGTAATTTCAGCTCTAGAAGCATCTTGGAAATACATTTGGATAGCAATGCTTGGATAGAAAATACATCTGTAAATAATTAGCAGTTCAGAGATATATAAGGATTTAATCTTCACTCTTTTTTTTTCTTTTTTTCCTTTTTTTACCATGCTATGTGGTTACAGCAAAATCATTTTGAAGTCTCTTTCTTCTAGCTTCAATAATACCATATGATGGGATTAAGTATGTTGAAAAATTTTAGAGGTTGACCCATCTGACATTAGAATATTTATTTTAGGTTGTGTTTATCATGGGACAAATATGATCCCTGGTGCACCTTGGAGGCTTTTTCCCTGTTTCTCAGACAAAAGAATTTCTTAGATAATATGTCAATTCTCATGCAAGGATTTATTTCAGTGGAAGTGAAAAAAAAAAGAGCAAGGAGAGAGAATGTTTATTGTTCACTTTTGAGCTTCATATTATCTGTTAATGACCATGATCTGCCTAGAGAAATGTATTTGCTTTTATCTTTTTTCTATTTCTAAATGAGGTTAAGGAAATTATTCCTAAAACAGTGACTTTTTAAGATTATTGCCCTGGAATGTTTTTAAATTACAGAAGATATTTATAGAAAGACTCTGAATTTTTGTGGGTTTTTTTTTTATAAGTCTATTACTAATAATTTCTTATTGCCTTAGTAATAAATTTTCTACCATGTTAAATATGAGGTAATTCACTGACCAAAGAATACTAAACAGATTCACTAGTCCTCCTAAAATAGAAACAATGGATTCCCAATCACTGAAACCTGTAAAATATGCGAAGTCAAAGAAAAGGCCAGAGGTAAAAATAAACCACAAAGAGTATTTTATGTACCAGTATCTATATAATTAATAGCCACAGGAAATATTATAGTAACAGCAGTTATAAATTTTTGAGCATACTGTTGTAATGGTAATAAACTTTTTCTTCTGCTTTGATTAGAAACATGCTTCTGCCACCACCTGAACAATTTTTTTGTTAACAAGTTGATGTTTTTCTCTTTTGTTTACAGAAAGATCAGAGATGTAAACACTGAGGATATAGCAGAGCTTTGAATTCTATTTCTTCTGAAAAAATGTATCTGCACAAGGAAATCTTGCTAGTATATTTATTGTTATAGTCAATGAATAAATTATTGTTTTTTTCTGATTCTCAATCAATATATTTTAGAGTATCTGCCTTAGAAAGTCTACTTCTACTCCGTAATTTTAGTAGGTCTTTGAACTGGACCTCTCCTAATTTATTTTAAAACTATTTGAGCTGATAACACTTGTACATATATCATGTGGCATTAATCACTGCTTCACTGTAGCTGATTTATTGAAAGGAATATGACCATCAGTCCATTCAATTAGAAGTTTGCCAAATAAAATGCAAAATTATACAGTGTCCTGGTGAGGGCAGCAAAACATTCAACATACATGCTCTTAATAAGCCAGTTGATGTTGTATGCAAACTTATTCTGAAATTACAAATGTGAGGAACGTGTGCTTTCTGATTTAGCAATATAAGCTAGGAAGGTGCATTTTTCCATTTTTTTTTCAATCAAAGTCTTTGTTTAACTAATACTAATGGTAAAACTTATTATTATTATTATTTATTTTTTTAAACTTACATCCCAAAATATAATGTGTATGCAGATGAAAACAGATTCAGTATTAATCTCAAAGGACAGCGGAAAACTTGGAAGCAACCTGAGATTTTTCCTTCTTATGGCTTGATATACACTATTAAAAAATAATTGAACAGTTTGGCTGTCTCCTACAAAACCACATTATGATTTCTTGATTGAGAATAACTGTTAAAGCAATTTTTTGATTCTGATTACCTGGAAAACATAAAATCACAAAGTCCTGAAAGTAAATCTCAAGACCTAAATAAATAAATAAGCAAATAAGTGAGGAGAAATTTAGTCATCTTCCCTCCTTTTTAATTATTCTTCCAGTAACCTCCAATGATACATTTTTATTTAAGTAGAAACAACTATCCAAAATTGAAGTCAGCTACCAGTTGACAAATATTTAGTATTATGCAAACTTTAATGAATAGGTACCTTTTTTTTTTCTCTTGAAATGGAAAGAAAATCAAGCTACAAACCCAAACTTTGTAAATATCTATTCATTTTGCTCATACGTGCTAAATTTGTCTTCCTTTTTGCCTGATTTCTCTCAAAATATGTGATACTTATGCTGAAAAAAAATGGTTTACATGATATGCTTTTGTTAAAAGGAAAAATAATGGTATGTTTCATGCTGAGCAACAAAGAACATTTTTAGAGGAAATATAGGATGCAGTTATTGTCAAACATATTTTTTTGGGTTTATATTTGGAAGTATTTCCAAAACTCAGCCTCAAGTTAACCTAAAGGGTGAATTGCATTACATGTTTGAAAAATTATTATTGAACATATTTTTTTAGGTTTATATTTGGAATTACTGCAAACATTCAGCCTCAAACTAACTTGGGGTATGAATTGCACTTTATGTTTCAAATCTGTCTGTAGCTCCGTGCGATGTAAATGTTTTGATTTTTTATGATGTGTGTTCTGTTTAGGGAGGAGAAGAAAACAGTTCAGATTTTTAAAATTATTTCTTAAAAACAAAATTTTAAGCTTTGGTCTCAAAAATATAAAATAGCCAGCACATTAAAATGACACATGGTTATTCAGTTCTTAAAATGTCCCTGTGTAGAGCATTACTTGAATATCTATTGAGATTACTTGTTTTTTCCTCTTTTTTTTAAACTTTTTGTACTTGTTGTTTATCTAGCATTATAAAAATTATTATTATATAACACTCCTGAGGCTATTATTTGTAAGGGTGAAGAGGTATAACTAAAATATATTTTTAAATAATTTACAGGTGTAAAGCTGAAAATCTTGATACATTTTGCATTCTTTTGAAGTTATTTTTGAAGTACTGCACAACATACTTCTTAGAGAAGGATATTTATGTAATTTTAAAAATTAAGATACTAATATTATACCTATATAAGTAAATAAATAACCTGATGTGAATAACATAAAGGTTTGACTCATATGGGCCAATCTTCCATCCTTCAAGATAAGTGGCAGGAAAACTGCTGCAGATTAGCTGCTTGCCATAATATTAAAAATTAAAATAGTATTTCTTTTTTCTGATTGGTTTTCTAATCACACAATGGTTTACCTGAAATTTCTAACTTTGGTGTTTTCAGAAAAAAAAAAAAGAGAACTTATTAAATCTAACCAACTTTCAGTATTAAAAATATTATAGTTTTTAAATACATGAAAAATAATTAAGAGATTTCATGAGTACAGTTGTAAAATCCCCACACAAGAGTAGAGTTCTCTCAGGGAGTATCATTCATCCTCCTGTTCAGACTATTACCACTGATAGCTGTACTTGCTTTCTCATAAAATGAAGAGCAAATGGATAGATGGACTTCAGGATAGCCTGTGCCTTAGAACTTCTCTGTGGAAAAGCAGACAAAGACTGAGCAGAGGATTTTTTGACTTGGTGCAGCTCTGTGTTCTTCAATGAAGGGTTTCAGAGAGGTGAGGGTACTAAAGGGATCAAGGTGTGTTAAGAGAGGACAGAAACTTTGTTGTACAGGGCTTATTTGCTTTTTGATTTTTTGCAGTTATAGTCTTCAGGCCAAGGAGAATAATGTGAGGAAATAGAGAGAGAAAAAGAGAAATGGAAAGAAAGATAAATTCTGCTAATGAAATCAGAGTTTCTATTTGTGAGAAGTAATAAATCTCATTTCACCTTCCAGTCCTTTCTTTACTTTTTTTTTCCCTATTGAGGTCAGTGGTCAAGACTTCAAGCTAGCTTTGTAACTTTGAGGAAGACTGAATGAAAAGGATAAGGCAAAATAAAATCAGTCATTGTGGAACCTGGGGGAAAAAAGAATTTGATTATTTCTATCCAAGGAAAAGGAGGGAGTGAAAAGTCATTAAAAGGCCTCTAAAACACTGAAAAGAAACAAAATTCCTTCCTCCCTTTCTTCCAGTCTTCCTTCCTTTTTTCTTCCTTCCTTCCTTCCTTCCTTCCTTCCTTCCTTCCTTCCTTCCTTACATCATCCATCTCTTACCATTAATCATTCTGAAGGGACTGTAGGTGGGCCAAGCTGGGATATGTTGATACATACATCTTCACAGATAGGTGCAAGAAATATATTTACAGCTATTTACATGCAGAGTTATCCTATTTCTTCTTCCAGAATGCAAACCTTTTTTTCATGACTTGTGGAACTGCCTCAGGCTGGGATTTGTGGATAAAATACACAGTGATAGATGTCAGAGGTCCTAACCCTACAATTCATATTGGGACTTTACTTTCTCTCTATGTCCCGCTTGCCAAGATTAAGTTGAGCATGCTCGGCTGGAGAGAACTGGATCTAAAAACTGGAGTATAACAATTACTGTTCTGTGGCCTGTGATGGTAACTAACCTTGCTAATGACAATGGCACATGCTCCTCTTGAGATCGACCTGACAGAATAGTTGTCATCCCAGGAAAATGAAAACATATGGGTGCTCTAGATAAGTAAGTCGTTTTATTAAAATAATTTGCACATTTCTTTACTTCACGTTCACCAGGTATTATGATATCTATATTTAGGTTTTCATTAGCATCCTTGGGGAAGTAAATATTCCTCCAACTCAGATGATTAATCTCTGCTTGTTTTCAGCCTTCCTTCTGACTCTACTTTTTAATAAAAAATCCCCAGCCTAATTTTAATGAAATTGCGTACTTTACACTTCAGTACCTTGCTAATAAGAAGAAATGTCTGTCTCTCCCCCAGCCCTCCTATATCTGCATTGATGGGTGGTGTATTACAGACCTTTTTGCTACCATTTGCACTGAGAGATAAGGGGTTTAACTTCAAATCTAAATTTGTGTTAAATCAGTTCCTTGCATGTTCTTAACTTTTAAAATTTTATTTTTCTGTACAATTATGTATTGCTATGCATATAAAATAAGAGGTATCCACACACTAGCATGTAAAAATATATACAGAAGAAAATGTAACTAAACACTCAGAGTTGAATATTATACACAATATCTTTGCATTTAACAGTGCAAATATCCTATCTGAAAATCACATACAAAGAGTCCAAATTATTGTGGGTGAATATTTTTACAGGGTCATAAGGGAGAGGAGTGCTAGATCTTATTCCTTCAGGAAACAGATATATGCATAGATGTTATGTTACCTAGCAACATAGGGCCCTATCTGTTATTTACTCCATTTCTCTGATCTTACTATAGTCGATGGGGGAAATATGACACACTTTAGGTGTACTGAGCCCTTAATCTGAGGTTCAGCAGGTCAAGAAAGAAATGGAAAATGTGTAGTTTTATATCTGGTTCTGGATAAATATTATGAAAGGCTTACCTCCCTGCACATGGCAAGAACCAGTCCCTATTATTAGCTAGTATTTCATATGAGTCAAAAATGTGTTAAAGTCTTTACAGATTACATGAGGAAGAAGAAAACAAAAGTCAAAACAAAAATAATTTTAAAACTTACAACCCTAACTGTTGTAATTAAAGCCAGTAATTTACGAAAGGTTCTACTGAAGTGACAGCATGGGATAATAGTGTCCTTTTTTCAGTCTTACAATAAAACAAGTATTGTAGGGAATACACCTGCAAGAAAAGCTATTAATGTCAGGAAACTTGTCAGAGAGTCATAACAGTCACAATTAGGAAAAAATATGCCTACATTTTTTCTGTCATAGATACAGGTATGCTTTCACAACTGACTTCACACAGGTTTCTAAGCAAAGATCAATCACTAACCTGTAAGAAGAGAGTACCAAAAGGTTATGATCCAAAACTTTTTCAAATGAAGCCTTTTCTGTGAGTTGACTAGGATATGCTTGGTGTAGAGTTTCAGGAAATTCTGATTTCTACATTCACATGTGCCTATATCTCTGAGTGTCGTCTGCATGTGGGGTTTTTTTCCATGATGAAAAAGATGGTCAATCCCTCTGTTATTTTGGGTCTCCCAAGGATACTGATGTGGTTTTGTGGGCTTTCAGAGAATCTTAGAAGCTCTCTAATCTTTTGCAAACTGGAAAACTCTCCACAGGCAAAGACTTCAGACTAACTGTAGAATCCACCATTAGTGGAAAAATCCCAATGACTTTGTGTGTATGGTGTGAGTTTAGGGCCTGATCTTCCATCCATGTGAATCTTCTGTTTAGGACCATTATTTATTGCTACTGCTGAACACAATAGTCTAGAAGGTGATCTGGCTGTTCCTCAGATATCAGTCTGACAGCATACTGACCCGTGTCTTTTTTGGGTCCTGGCTCAGGCATGTTTAATCAGCAGAAGGGTTAAAATACAATGGCTACGCTGTGCTGTTTAGGGTCTTTAATCCTTTCCAAGGCACTACAGTAAGTACGGGTGTACTTTATGGCATTGTATACAATGTGCAGCAAACCTGATCTGAAGCTGGAAATACATTATGTGGTTCAAGTGCCTGAGAAAACATGGGGCTCACTGAACTCGAGGACTACCTGAGGAATAAGTCACTACTCAGCCCTGAGAAAGGACAACAACTAGCACCAAAAGGTTTGCAAAAACTTTAATAGGAGAGCAGAGCAGCTTTGTCACATTGGTAGATCATGGTAAACACCAAGAGAAAATGGGTTATTCTTGAAACCAGCAAAAGCATTGAACCAGACCAATAGCCAAAACTGGCTCTCTACCTCCTGAAAAAAAAAGTATATATTCATTTAAATAATTTCAATTCAGTTTAAAAGGTAAAAATGTTAAATAGTTATTCTCCCAAAGAAGGCAGGATGCTTTACAGTATTTGTAATCTTTTGTAGTCATTTAATTCTTGTATGCGTTTCTATTTACAATTCAAAGCAAAATAATTTTGGAAAGAAAATTTAAACTTTTCATTGAGAAGACTTGCACTAGGATTGTAAGGTTTAGAAATTTGATCCTCAAACACCTTTTTATCTCCTCTGAATTAAATACTGCATGAATCAAGATAATTAGTTAATTCTTTCTCTTGTTAAGTTGGTGTTTTCTAGTGGAAAATTCTTTGGGATTTCATTTCCCAAGTGGAACCAGTCATGAGACACTGAGCTTCTGGCTCTGGCGCACTGTTTGCAGGAGACTTCTGGCAATGATATCAGACTTCTATCACTGCTGCTGTCTTGCAAGTGTAAACCCTAAGCACTCACTAAGAAAACCAATAAAACTACTGAAAACGGCTATTACCTGCATTGTAGGCCTTCACTGACTTGCCTTTTAACAGTAATGCGTTCCCTATTCCTTTTCTTTCTTTCTTGTTATCATATCTTACCTCCCTCATCAGTGCAAAAAACAAGGAAGATAATTCTGCCAGGTACCAAATGCCTTTGATTCATATTAAATTGAGGAGAATGAGATCACACAGCAAATCTCCTGAACAGCTGCTGCAACGACACGGAGGTCCTGTGTACTTAGGAGAGTCAAGCATTGATGTAGCTGCAGTTTCTCAGCTCATTTTCTGACAGGCAAATTTTCAGATCAGGAGAAACAGTGGTAATAAGATCTTTGCTGTACCTCTGCAGCTCCTCCAATGCCTGCAATCAGGGCAATTTATGAGTGCAAAACCTAAGGCCAAGTGACAATGCTTTGGTTCTCCTTTCCTGCAGTGGAGTTATGCAGACCCCAAGAATGAGTCCCCTGGCATTTTTTGTATTAATTAAAAAAAAAAAGGAAAAAAAAAAAAAAAAAAAGAGGAAAAAGGAACATCTCCACAGTATGTAAGATATGATACATTATTTCCTAGTAGTACAAAGTTTTTCTTGGCACCTTTGACCCCTTTTTTCAATTCGGAGCAGTGTTTTATGTAGCATGTTTCCTTTTTTTAAGTGTTCTGGATTACTGCTGCAAAAATGCGTCCTGTAGTACTGTCTTACTAATTAGTAGCCCAGGAGGAACTGAAAGAAGCATCTTAGCAAAAGCAATCAAAATCCCTATAATCCAGGAAATAGAAGGGGAAAGAACCCAAGACAAAAACACTTAAGAATCCACAGTGGCAATTAGAGAAGATGGGGAAAAAAGGCAAGAATTATGAGTCTCTGTATCACTGCAGTAGGCCTAAATTGTCATCAGCTGTCCTACTATATTTTAATTTTTTTCAGTTAAACACTTTGCTAAATCCTTAGTGCATTAGGAGGATTGGACCTTTTCTCAATTATTTCACAAAGGGACTATTATGTAGAGTGGACAGTTAATTAAAAATAATTGAAAATTGCATTTAATTCTCAGGAATTGTGAAATTAAAAAGAAAATAAGCTCTAGTTATTCTGCAAATTGAGAAGCATAACATTACCCTGAGTTACAGTAATGTGGTCAATTCTTAAAATATGAATTATCGTTCAATGTTTCAGATAAAGATCAGCTGGTAAACCTTTTAATTGTACAATTTTACTGAGCAACATTTACCACAGTCCTGCAAATAAAATCAATATCCTCTGTGCAGTTAGTTGGTAAAAGTTGGGAGTAGATGAATCCGTGTTCAGCCCCAGCTAGTGAAGATAATATTTTGTGGATATTGGCTTCTTACTACTACTGTTACCAATATTGATCTTGGCTAACCACTGCAGTACACTGAAATCAATTCAGCTACATTCCTTGGAGTCACCTAAAACTAGAGCACTCCATTGTTGAATCAAGTCCATTGACTTGAAATAGCTTTATTTGCACTGGAATGTTAACAAGACACAGAGATAGCTCTTGAATGCTAACAAAACACAGAGACAAATAGGGGCATTCCCCTTTCTCATGACTCAGAAGAACACACAAAAAGAATCTGGTGGGGTTTGTGCTGGAAATAACAGGATCTGAAAGAAATGAAATCCTTTCCTCTGTATAGTTTCCTTTAAGCCTAAAGGCAGAGGGTGTGGGAATATGTGGGTCTACAAATTATTTAACTGCAGAAGTATCATCATTAACCTGAACCAGCCCTGGCTGCTGTTGGGTTTGGTGTGACTTGATGAAAGAGATGTGATATTTTACTTGAGGTGCCTCATATCCAAAGAGAGAGTATTTTGTGGATAAAGATCTAAAACATCCAGTGTGTAAGCATCCAGTGAGTATGTGCTGCCATGAAGTTAGAAGTCATCAACCACGACCACCACATGTCCTATCTCTGTTCATTAGCACAGTTTAAACCTTGCTGCTCTGTGTGGGATTTATCAGTAGTAAGAGTAATGACTGTTAAGGAATCATTGAAAAACCTTTGCTTGGACTGGTTTAGCTCTTAGACAGTCATGCATTTGATTATCTGTACTGTCTTCTACATTTTGCAAGTGAATCGAGCTGTCAGATAAGAAGGTGAGATAGCCCTAAGTCCCTACTCCTGTGCCAGGAAGTAACCTCATATATTTACTTCTACTAAAACAATAGAGATCTGCCTCCACTAAAATTTGATGGTGATAGAGTTAACACATCTCCTTATAGAAAATACATCATTTTGGACATTTAGGGTTTAATCTAAGGTAGAGTTTAGGGACTATTATTTATGCTATTTTATTTTATTAATCTATACGTATTTGTATGTTTTTCATTATTATGAATTTACATACATAAAATGCATGAATATACATATGTATATGTAAATATATACATAAATAAAAATGTATACATAGATGTATTTAGCTATATATATACATATACGAAAGAGAATCTGGTGAGTTGCTATGTGGCCTACTAACAAATATATTTGATTGCTTTGTTCCTCAAATAGCAGAGTTTCTTTTGTTCTGCTGTGCCAAGATCCTTCCCTCACTCCCTAATCCACCTTTATCTTTGTCTTAAATCCAACAGGATGTAGAGAATAGTGTACTGGAAATAATGCAGACTATGGATTTAAACCACCAGGAAAAAAAAAGAGAAAACATAGCCCTCTTGGATAAAACCAGCTTTCCTGGATAAATGTGTTTTTGTTGTTTTTGTTTTTTTTTTTAATTGTCCCACTTGAGTGGCTGTTAAATAGTTTTAGAGCGCATTCTGTACCTGGTGAATCAAAATTAGTCAATACTTTTGCAACGGGATCTCTAATCTTTAAGAGCTCAAAACCACAACTACCTTCTTCTACAGTGTCCATAAAAGATGCCAAAGCACCTCTGAATTCTTAGGGTGACTTTCACTGCAGCTTAAAGCAAGGTCCCTTTCTAAACACAATCTTATAAGAGTCTGCTGGTACAAATCTTTGTTTTAACACCAGTTCTTTCAGGCTGAATACATTCTTCCACTCTTCTGTTCTACCTCAGCGAGTTTCTCTTCCTAGTGTCTTTGGGTTAGGTCATGACTATCAAGGCACATCCATCCCCTGAGTCTTAAAGTGATTAGCTGTCTTCCTAGTTTGGACCAGTTTTGTGTCTCTTAATCTGTCCTGGGATGTTCACTGCCAGTAAAGGGAATGGGATCTCCTGACACCAAAGTTGTCCTCAGAGTAAGGATAAAGCCTACAAGATGTCACTGGGCTGCAAAAGTGTTAAACAAAACTCCAAGTAATTTTAATTTCTAGCTTGATACCATTGAGATGTGGTATTCTGCTTGTTTCTTGCAAGTGATAAACCATAATTAACTTGTTTATTGATTACTGCCAAATTATTTTGATTACATCTGATGGGATAATGTTGTTTAGCTTTGTTATTTGCATATTTATTTTAACAAGAGACATCAAAGTTACTTCACATCTGTTGTCAAACTGAGAGGAATACAGACTTCTATGCACATAAATAGACAGGATTCCTATCCTGCTAGCAAATATGTTTTGTTATTACTTATATCTGTATTATTCCCAGGCAATATTGTTACTAGGAAGTCATTTGAAAATACTTTTCTTTTACACATTTAATCTTTAAAAAATAATGACATTAATTTTCCTAGGCAGTGAATACATTGGATTTATATCTGTGCAACAAAAAATTTAAAAGTAGCATCTAGTTCTTTCTAATATTATCCCCCTAATCAATCTGATTTTTGACCTAAAGACACTGCCTGAGCTATGTGTCAGTTTCTTTACATATGGGTGAGCAACACCATGCTTCACTTATTTAAAATCTTATTAAATTAATATTACTGTCACAAACCATATTACGTTTTATATTGCTGTTCTTTTGGTTTTCCTTCCCTCCTTTGCTCCTTTCCTCCTTCCTCCTCTGTCTTCCCTCCTCTCTGGCTTTCTCTCTCTTTCACACACCTACTCACTTTCTCTCCTTAACAGACAGAAGGTCACGGGAAGAGGAAAAGCAACAAAGATCCCACCCAGTCAAAGTCTGCACCCTGTGATTTTCTTTTTAGTTTATTTTTCATATTCATTTTTGATTCATTTTTTATAGTATCAATATTTTTTTAGCAATCATTTATTCCAAATGCTTAAGAAGAATATGAAGGACTTATTTTGTGGTATTTTACATCTTGGATTCAACTTGTTTATCTTTGCATCATAGGAGAAATTACATGTCTAAATAATATTAAAATCATCTTAACAACTACAATACCAAAAAGAAAACAGTATAGAACAACAACAGGTTCCTAAATACAGTAAAAAAATATTCAATAGGCAAATATAAAATTAGCAATTTATGAAAAAAATGCATAAAGGTCAAATCCTATTGTGCGTTTCTGTCAGAAAAGTGCTGTTTTATCAATTATTCTGACTTTAATTTTCAAACTCCTGCCTGAACTGAAGATGGCATTACCAAGCCAAAAATGTCCTACAGGCCTTTCTTCACAATGTTCAGAAATTAAAAAAAAAAAAAATCCAAAACCACCAAGACTTCATAGAGCTCTGTATTAGTTTGACTCTGCAAAGTACCGAACATCTCTATTTTCCCAAGAATTCTCTGGGAATTGTGAATACTTTATGTCTTTTGGGATCAGCTTTCATATTAATTATGCTACAAAACCAACCCTACTGGACCCAAAAGAAAACCTCAGACCAAACCCAGAAAAAAACACCAAAAATCCAAACAAGGATGTTTAAAGACTTGGAAACAGTTGCAAGAAACTACAATATTGTTTGGGGGTTGTTTTTACCACTTATAGAACCTGCATTTTTGAAAGGATGTTTGGAATATAAAATCTGTGGCTGTGTATGTTTATAGGTGCACAATGGATAGATAAAATTAACAGGTTTAAACTTTTATCAGTAGCACATCTATACTGTTTTTTTTATCAAGAGAGCTTGTTAAGAGATTTCCTAAGGCTACCTAAGTGCTTTGCAAATAAATAATTTTGCCCTGAACTACATGCAAGGATCAAAATCACTTTTTAAATGTCAATGAAATAAACATCACATATCTTCTCCTGATTTAATGACTAGGTCTACGAGCATGTATGAGTAAATTATATAAATTCTTTGCTCTTTTTCAAGTTGTCTCTGACTTCCAGGTAAGCTTTTATGTTTGTTCTTTGGCTTCATTCTAACACATGCAAGTGTCAAATCTTGGAGTAAGGGCACGTGAAAATAAAAAGTTTTTATTTCAATGGTCTGTTTTCTAGAAAATTCACATTAGTGTTGGAGTTAACTATAGCTATGATGATGTGAATAAGCTTGAGTAGTGGGGCCCTGGGAATTTCATGAGGCAAGGTGCGAGGTGCTGCACCTGGCTCTGGGGCAACCCCCGGTATCAGCACAGGCTGGGGATGGACAGATGGAGAGCAGCCCTGGGGAGAAGGACCTGGGGGTGCTGTGGGTGAGAGGCTGGGCATGACCCAGCCATGAGCACTCACAGCCCAGAGAGCCAAACGTGTCCTGGGCTGCATCCAGAGCAGCGTGGGCAGCAGGGGAGGGAGGGGATTCTGCCCCTCTGCTCTGCTCTGCTGAGACCCCACCTGGAACACTGCATCCAGCTCTGGGCTCCCCAACATAAGAAAAAACACCTCTCTTATGAGAAAATGTTGAAAAAGTTAAGGTTGTTCAGTCTGGAGAAGAGAAGGCTCTGGGGTGACCCTGTTGTGGCCTTTCAGTACATAGAGAGGGCTGACAAGAAAGCTGGAGAGGGACTTCTTACAAGGACACATAGTGATAAGATATTACAAGGAGTAATGACTTTCAGCTGAAAGAGCGTGGATTCAGATTGGATATTAGTAACAAGTTTTCCACTGAGAGGGTGTTAAAGCATTGAAACAGGTTGCCCGGAGAAGCTGCGAATGCCTGGAAGTGTTCAAGTCCAGGTTGGATGGGGCCCTTGAGCAACCCGGTCTAATGGAAGATGTCCCTCTCCATTGCAGGGGTGTTGGCTCTAGGTGATCGTTAAGGTCCCTTCCAACCCAAACCCTTCTGTGATTCTATGATCTAACGTGGTTTTTGCAATAAATCCTAATTTTCAGGTTTTTTATACCTTTATCAAACTGAAACTGTTAGTCTATTATTTTTCATCAATAAGTTGGACTGGATATTTGGAAAATAAAAGTACACTATAAAAAGAGAAGTCAAGAATTTCTAGTCTGCTGAAGAAAAAATTGGAACTTGTCCAGGAGGCCTTCCTGAGCAATGTTTTGCCTTTTAGCTTCTCTGTGAAACCTTGAGAGCTTCTAAACCGTAACAAAATCCCATTATATCTACTGAGCTAGGTGGTAATAGCTAAATTATAGTTTTGTATTACATGCAGACTGGACAGAGAGACCATAATAAACATTATACTACATTGGATAAATTGTCCATCTAACTGTATATCCTTTTCCTCACAGTGACCAATATTAATTAAGGGGTTTTTTTGCAGCATCAAGGAGGTGTAGCTTGACAGCTTAAAGGAACAATTGAAAGATTGGCCTATATTTTGTCCCCTGTCCTTTGTGTGATTTTTCCTTGTTGCTGCTGCTTAAGCAGATTACACATTGGATGTTTCCACGCAAATTTACTACAAGGTTGGCATTTTAGTGGTTTATCTATTTATTAATCATTTTTTAATTAAGAAAAAGAACAAATTCATCTCTTGAAAAGTAGCTGGAATCTCCTAGCAACAGCAATGTCATTAAGATGTAATTTCTTTTTTTTTTTTTTAATCATTACTCTTTTAAATATCCTTGACTCTTTAGAGGGTTTGAATTTAAACACTACTTTGTCATAAAATTGAGATCTTAAAAAAGATTGATTTCTTTGGTGTCAACAAGATTATGCTAACTTATAAAATGGATAATATTTTAAATGTTTGCAATAAATAGTGTATGGAAGAAAATACTCCTAAAGATTCATAGAAAATCATAAATTCAATGAGTTTGGTAATAATTAGGAAAATTGCTTCCGAAGCATAATTTTAATGAGTCAAGATTCAGAACAATAAAGCTACTGATACACATAATATAATCAATAAAATCCAACTTTTATAACAGTCATCAACATAGCACTCTTTCGTTTCACCCTTCATTTCTCTCTGATATGTTGGTAGAGTTGTAAAAGAGAAAATAAGTGAAGAGACCTCTGCAATACTGAAAGGTAAGAAGTAACAATGTAATGTTCCTTTTGTATATTTATCCTTTCAAACGAAATTTTGAAGATACAACATAATGACTTCTGTTTATTCTACTGCAGAAAATAATTTCCTATTTTTATATTGAATAACTTACTACACCTAGATGATAACTTTTTGTTCAGCTCTTCTTGAAATACAGTAATGAGCGAAAATATTTCGACATTCTTTTTGTTCAGAAATCACTGGAAAAAACCCAGACTTTACAAAAAAAATTAAGGTGTCTATATTTTTTGATAAAATATTATTTTTTATAAACATCTTCTTGATGTCAGGTAATCTCTTGACTGAGATTAGCCACATCTAGATATAGTTATCATAAGGAAGCTAGTTTTAGTGTAAATTGATGTAAACAGTTAAGGGTCTTTGAAATAAAGTGTCACAAATAATGCTTTCCCAACACAATTTATTTTACTTGTTTTGAATATATTTTAGTACAACCTGAATGGTTAATATCTCTCCACTGACTGTAAAGATGCCTTGGTGGGTACCTCAGACAGAATGCTAAAAGCTAAAGCTATCACCAGACTGCTGCAGTATTCTGTTTTAGATTTACCTCAGATTGACTTTTAAAAGCTAAGTTTGAAAACAGCAAAATACTTTATTTAAATTATTTAAATATGAAATTGCTGCAAAAAATATTTTGCAAACTCTCCTCACGTTGCTTCTGAAAAAAAGGGGCTAGAAACTATAGCAATTAAGGAAAAAAAGGTTTAATCTAAACTTCAGGATTTTTTTCATAGCCTGGCAACGACTTAAAAAGAGATAAATCAATTGTTCAGAGAAATGTATGTCTACCCTTCAATCTCTTTAGATTTTCAGAAATCCACCAAAAGAAGGAGCTGTTAGTCTGACTCCTCAGACAAAAAGCCTTATATTGTCATCTCTTTTTCACTTTATTTTGGTTTTCTTTACCTTTGGTTGACCTTCCATGGTTAGAATGAAAGTACACGAGTTATTGAGTCAGTCTTCAATAACTTGAACTTTCATGATGAGTGTCACGGGGAAGGAAAATGAAGAAGTGTGTCAGGGAGAAGGGAAGTGGTCATTTCAGCACCGCCACCATGCGACCTCTGTCAGGTATTTCCCAGTTGTGGTGCTGGAGTCCTTTAGCATGCTGTTCCACATCCATAGACAAGGCAGCACTACTATATTTTAGTGATGCTACTCACAGCCAGATGCCATAAAAATAAAAAAGTGCAATGGTTCAATTGCTGGAGGAGTATGTATGGACTGTGGGATGTCTGTTCTGCCTTCGCAGAAGGGTTAGGCCTCTTATTTCTCTCAGAATCAATATATGTTTGTAAAGGTGCCTCAGATACCTGGTGGCATGAACCACTCGTGTGCAGCAGAGCACGATACCTGATGACTTGACCAAGCCTCACTGATGTGGTTCTGCAGTGCAAATGCTGCACTCTGTGCACCAAACAAATAATCTGTTTGAGAGCCAGGCACATGAATCCCAGGTCACATGTCTCCTACAGGACCACGTAATACAGACCTAGTCTAGAGTTTATGAATTTTTTTTCCCAGTTATAAATACTGAAATTCTGGAATGTAAATAAATATTCATGTGAATGAAGGTAAAACAGTAAAATTGAACATTATTTGAGTAATGTGAGAAATTATCCTGATATTCCTTAGCCTCTCCAACAGAAAACATGCCAGAAAAGCCCTTCTATATCCAAGTAAGCAAGGAACTTCCATTCAAAGGAGATAGTACAAGCCTACTTAATAAACAGTGGCCCGATTCTTACTGCAACTATTGCAAACAAACATGAAATAAGCTATTTTAAAGTAACTTCTGCAGAAGCTATGACAAATTTAAGAATTTTAAGTATCTATGTAGCTTATGGAGTGAGTATTTATGTTGCTTAAATAAAAGTCTTGCTGACAAAGCAGTGACCTATTACACCCATAAAATTGAAAAAGATTGAAGAGAGCATATTTGGTATTTGTTTGCCTGGAATCTGAACATAAGCATAACTATTTGTGAAATATTACATTTTGTGATGTCAGTAATGGCATAACCAGCAACAAAGTCTGAGCACTTGGGCACAGGTACATAAACTGTACATTTAAATGTAATCTGTAACTGCAAGAGACAAAAGAAGACTTCTGTGATGTAACTATGCAAACAGGGTACAATAAAATTTATGTATAAGGCATAAGCTGAAGAATATGAACAGTAGTTATAGAAGAGGCAGGAAACATTACTGGGGAAAAGAACAAGTTCTTCTCCTGGAAATAAGACAGTCTGTATTGGAAACAGATGACATTCACTCTTCCTTTTCAGAAGGTTGTGAGGATCATAAAAATACCATAGACACATGAAGAAAGAAAGATGACTCTTGACTTTGCCCCATCTTACTCCTTCAAAGATGTCTCAAAACTGATCCTCAAACCTGAGTGCAGCCATCCCTGCTGACTACATGGCATCAGCTCTCTGATATTGAATTGGTATTGAATACACACAGCTACTGTAGGAGACAGTTATTAAGACCCTCTTGAATATACAATAATTACAAGTAATAATGTGTAAGAACTTACCATTGGAAAACGTGTGTTGCTAATGAATGCCAGTCTAGTAAAACACTAGATAGTGATTTTGTCAAAGGCCACTTAGATACTTACCTTATTTCTCTTTTAAATACTCCCATCACCATTGCATCTAACTCCCCAATATAGATGTACATCAATATCCATACACACACACATATACCCAGTTGAAAGAATCTCATGTAAGATGTAACCAAAACTATGTATTCTATCACCATCTGTTAAAACCAGGTGGGGCAGTGTTCTTTATCTCTTCCCTGACACACCCCTGGTAACTCCCTCCGGGGAGATATCTTCTGTTAATGACCCATCTAACCTCTCTGCATGACTGATAAAATTACATCAGCCCACTGTGAGATGCTCCGCCCAGGGAAGGAACCAAGCATTCCTTCCTGGGTATAATCTGAGGTTTGGAACACCATGAGCAGCCCTTACCTACTGGATTCCCAGAGGACAAGAGCTACACAACCACCACTGGACCTTCAGAGGAAGACCAGACCCTTCTACAGCATCACCCCTTCAGCAGAACCACGTCCATCACCTCAAGAGGGCTGCGGCCACCACTTAATCGTACTGGTACCACCACCCTGCCCGGCAGGGTATCAGGTTGTATCCTGACTCTGTCAGGGTTAAGCCAGTGTTTCTGTATTTTTTCCTTGTTATATATACTAGTAAAGAACTGTTATTCCTGTTTCTCATATCTTTGCCTGAAAGCCCCTTAATTTCAAAATTTTAATAATTTGGAGGGAAGGGGGTTACAGTTTCCCTTCCAAGGAAGGCTGCTGCCTTCCTTAGCAGACACCTGTCTTTCAAACCAAGACACATGTGAAATTGCATTTTAGATTCTTTATATTTTACACAATAGCTGAAAGGTATTAAAGTCCAGATCCATCCAAGCTAGGGTTTTCTAGGGGCTAAATCCTGGACCTCGGTATGTACTCATCCACTTTAGGCATCTGGATCATTCCTTGGCCACCTCAGCAACAATGCTGATTTAATCCTCTCATCAGCTCAGGAAGGACAGAACTGTTTGTGGACTGCAATATGAACTGAATCAATAAAAATTATCATGGTTAAATAAGAAGACTCAAGAAGTTAAAATTAATGTCTGGAGGTTAGTGAAGGCAGTAAGGGATATCTCAGATCAGCTTTGCCCATGGAGAAAAAAAATAACCAACTACATCCTGAGATACCCCTTCAATACTCTAGCTTTACATCAGAGTAATACATTTGAAATCATTTGGGATGCTGTGATGTAAAATCGAGCAGTACAATGATTAATCGGGTCACCAGCCTCCTCTCCCTTATGTCTCTAAAACGTTATTTAATTAAAACTAAAATGCCATGTGGGATTGGTCCCAGGGTATGGTTTCTAGGCATTGCATAAATAGGAAGAAGGTATTATTCCATTGTTAATAATGTTTCATGTACTCAGTCTTTCTCCAGTCTGCTGATGCACAGCAATTCTCCTTTTAATATGCAGACACCACTGCATGCTGACTTAATAGATAGAAAGTTTCTGAAAACTTTTCTGAAACTATCAGAAAATTCCAATTCAAATTAATCAAAGGAAAGCAAAAATAATTGCAACAAAATATGATTATGGAAGGCCATGAAAGATAAAAAAATCTGATTTCTGATATTCCATTCTGATTTTCTTGTTCAAAACATGCTTTTTTATATTAGACAAAACACAACAGATAAAAAAACAAATAAGACCCCACCAGAACAAAACTTCTCATATTTTAATAAACTCGAATGTTTGGTTTCAGATTTCTGTTTTGAACCACACTGAAAAGTATTAATTTGATTTGCGTCTTTACTGGGTTGTTTTTGGTGTGATTTTTTATTTTGTTTTATAGCAGAATAAAGGAACTAATGTTTCCTGAAAACAAAAACACTTCTTCAGATTTCTCTGATTAAACAGGGTTTTTAATTTTTTTTCCAAGATGTTTTTTAGATGAGAGGGAGTTTGTGTTTCACATGCTTTAGCATTTGGCTCTGAAATCCTTGTTTTTGAAGTCTGAAGTCTAAGTCAGGTAAAGTCTAAGGAATGAAAACATTCTCTTTCCCAAGTTAACATAATTTGATTACACAGGGAATTAAGATGTGAACTAATAAGAAAACCAAAGCTTGGTATTTCTGTCACACCATATAACTATATTAGGCCTCCAGAAAGAAAATGACTGGCATATGAAACCTCTGATGCATAAAATCAAGTCTGAGAGAGGAGAAGGAGGCAGGAAGCCTTTTGTTTAGTTTTGGTTTGTTTTGTTTTTTGAACAGGTTTTTTTCTATAAATCAGTAGTTCTGCCTCTCTGAAATTCTGGGGTAGAAGGCATGTCAGGGCTGAGCCTTCTGAGACTTGGGTCTATTTCTAGTGCTATCAACGGCTTGACATGTGACCTTCCCAAGGTCAGTGCTTCTGTTTTCCAATCTGTTGAGCAAATAAAATTATATTGCTGTAAAAGCCTCTGAGATGGGTTGACAAAAAGAAAAAGAACTGGGTATTACTCTTACATAAGACTTGACTTTTTTCAGTTGTACCCCCGAATAGTGATGATAATTACTTCAGTCACCATGTCTGTTCATCACAGATTCAAAGCACCTTTGGGCTTCCACTTAAAATACCTTCCACTTCCTCAGACTAGGAAACTGAGGCATGGGAATGATTTGCCCAGAGTCATGTCAGCAAACTATTGGAGGCAGGTCTTTGCCTCAGTTCTGTGTTCTGAGAAACATTTTCCTCTTCATTATTAAACAATGGAAATAAGTCATAGTTAGAGAGAGCAGAGACATAAGCTCTTATCTACTTTTGTCCATTTATATGATCCTTATGTTGCTCTGAGACTGTGTTATGAAAATGGATAAGAAAATAATTAATTATTGAAAAACACATTATAGATCTATTATTCAAGCTGATGTGATTCAGTGGGATTACCTGTGTAAGCAATAGATTGAAAGTTTGGACTTTTTTTCATGTAGGATTTTTTTTTTTTTTTTTTTTTTTTGAGAAAGATACTTTTTAATGCCTTGTATATGTCTAAATGACACTGATTTTTTGTCTCATGTCTCATCATTAATTTTTTTATAAAATGATGAAAGTAATTTTTAACTAACTTTAAATTGTGTGAATGAGTGTTGCTAAACTACCTCAGTCATCTGAATATGCTGCAGAGGGACCATCTGTTTCAACCTTTTGCTTGTGTTCAGTCAAACATGGGACATGCTTAGAGAAAGAATGAAATAAGCAACCAATCAAAACCACAAAATGGTCGTATTAGCAAAAGTGCAGTGCTATATTGTGTATTGATCACACTGCATGGTAGTCATGTCTTGCAGGATGTTGAGAATTATTGTAACAAGGTACTTAACATGATAATGCTGGAATCTTAAGAAAAAAAATTTGCTGAGGTCAGACTGTGGTGCAAATGTTATCACTTCTTATTAAAGGCTGCAATGTTATACTAGTACATTTCCTGCTACAGCTGACTAAAAGAACAAATATTTCTCACAGCTCCAGTTAATTTCATTGTAATGTTTTTCCCCAGCCTAAATGTATGTCTTTTATCACAAAGAAAAAGGGAACTCTGTGTACTTCAATGCTGCAGTGCTGAATGCTGCAATGCCAAACTTATGAAGCGAAAGCCTGGAGTGAAATCCCGGTCCCCACGTCAGGCAACCAACCATCTCACGTATTGCTCTGGGAAAGGCAGAAACTAGGCCTTCATGTCAGGACTGAGAGCATGGAAGATGCAGCTGGGAGGACATTTCAAGTGAAATGCTGCAGTGAAATCTCAGTTCACGTTCTGGGGTCAGGGCTGCAGCAAAACCATCTCTCTCCATCTGGGCTCCTCCACTTGAAATTCTCCACTGAAAACAGACAACCCACTTCTGTTGTGTCAAAGTTTTAAAGTAAGTGTGTGTGTGAGTCTGTGTGTGTGTGTATGTGTGAGAGTGAATTTTGAGATGAGAGAAATAAAAGGAGGTGGGTGACTCAGCTCAGCTCCCTATCTCTCTCCTTCTAACCAACAGCACAGTGGGCAGAATATACTTTCCCAGAGAAGACACAGGGTCAAATCAATACTAAGTTGGAAGGGGATTTATTCTGTCCCTGTAGTAACCCTTACATTTGAACAAAAGGCCACTCAGAAGACTACAGGCTGCAGGAAAATAAAGAGAAAAAGAAAAAGAAGAATGAAAGAAACAGAGAAATAAAGATAAAACATAAATGTCTGTCTGAATTGACTCCTTTACCAAACTCCTATTCTGGATACTGTCACCACTAAGTACAGTAGCTGTGGGGCTTGGTCCTGTCCTAAGAACTGCTCAGGTGCTTTTGTGACTTTAATGCAGGCAATCATAGTAGAAACTGGGTCAGAAACTCAGATCAATAGATATAGTTTAAATAAGAAATTCTGGTCAGGACCTTGGCCTGGCCTATTCACTAAATGTACCTCTTTCTTTCGCATCATCAGGATTTCAAAGTGAAATGACTACACTGGTTTTATGGCAGACTACACACAAGATGGATGCAAAATCTGTCCATCTTTCTGACTCCTATTTCCTTTTCTGACACTTGATGTTTGAACCTTTTAAGACTAACCCTGTGACCTATTCAAACACTGTTTCCAACACAAAATTACCTCAAAGTCTGATGACAATGTATAATGGAGAAGAATTTCAATGGGTTTTGCTACCGGCTCCATAATCTACACAGCTGATATGTGAAGTCCATTGGGTCAAGCTCAGTCTCACATGAAAGCACAATGCAAGCAAGTCCTCCCAGGGCTGCGCACACCCTGGTGAGTGCTGTAACTCATGCTCCCCTACTGTCTTTCTATGGTTCAAGGGATCGCAAAATTATTTTTCTTGTAATGCAGAACAGCTGCAGCAAGAGGGTTGGTAGCCCGGTGGTTGAGGGTATGAGCCAAGAAAGAAGAACATGTGGGCTGGCTCTTACACTGCAAAAGATAGAGAATTTTTTATTTTCTCATGATGAGCCAGTCTCCTACTCACTAGATACAAGTAGGCAAACCACTTCTCTAACTTTCTTTTCTTTCTTTTTTTTTTTTTTTTAGTCTTTATCATCCGCCACTGCATCATTTTGCAAAACTCCGTCTGGTGAACATATCACAGGGAGACTTGGAACAAGCTCACATGCCATTACCCTTAGCAAAATGAAAAATGAAGAAGAAAATTTATCTAGTTTTGGAAACCTTGTTAGGTCTAATTGCAGTTTAGATAGAAACACAGTAGCTATGTGTGAAGACTGGACTGCAAAATATACTGAGACAGAAAATTCTGTGAGAAGATCCTGATATTAGCTTAAACCCTTCTACTCTTAGTTAGAACTTGTTTATTTGAAGTGGTTTAAAGTCATTGTATATACTGAGAAGCGTGGTTTCTGCTGGAGTTGCAACATATGGAGGCATCTATGTTAACTATCAGCCTGTGTTAAATTCCATAGTCAAACCCTAAACAAAGACAGGATTTCAAATTAAATAATGATCCTATAACTCTTTTATTTGCTGGTCTATCATGATTTGTAGTGCACATACACAGATTTTTATACGCATATGTGTATATATATATATGTGTGTGTGTGTGTGTATGCATCCACACACAACATGATGTCTACAGTGTCTTTATACCTCCACAGAAATAATGAAGCCAATTTTACAGTAGATAGCACAAACACTGAAATCAGGATATCTACAGTAATAATTGCTTTCTTCTCTAGAACCTTTGCAGATGGTCTGAGTTCTGCAAGTTCTACAATGTTAGATGAAGTAACTAGCTTTTTAACATGTTCAGATGTAGCACAAATATACCCTTACCCAGTGTTACTTACATAGCCATAGCAACGGGGAGATGGGAGATTACTAATTGGGAAAATGAAGAAGTATCCCAATACCTTTTCCTATTTCAAGTAATTTTCCATATTTTGAGCAAACCCGTTTCTATTAAAAATGGCTTCGTTTGGCTTGTATGTGGTTAAATATGGACTTTAGACCCAGAGGAAAGGTATAAGTAGAAGGCTCATTGTTTAAGACTTCTAGAATTTGCAGATGGAAACACGAGGTAAAAGATAACAGATAAATCAAGGACAATATACTTGTATGCCCTTTCCCTTATCTGATCTTCTGGATAATTTAGAGGGGATTATATGAGTTCTGTTTATACAACCTGTGTATGGATTGTAAACTGGAACACATATGCTGAATTTTAAAGACCCAGATTAATTGGCACTTTATTGCTATATGATCTGTCACTTTACCACACTCTCTAGGTAACAGAGTAAAACATCTCAGCTCCCAATCAACCTGACCAAGGAATAAGTATTTCCTTAAAACTCTTAGAGGCAGGCCTCTTATCCTAAGATACATGTTTCTGAACTTAATTCAATAAGATGAAAAAGCCTAGAAACTAAGGATTATGACACTGAGTAATGATAAACTAATTTTCTGGATCTTTCTGTGTAGCTTGACTCATATAATAAAAAACTTCGGATACCAAATCTAAAATGGATGGTGCCTTTTTTCTTCATCTCTGAACTGTGTCCTAGATGTTAACTTTTGTATAGCAGATGCTCTCTCTACATATGTTTTAAATATAAGACATCAATCTCCAAATTATATAGTTGAAAACACAACGGTTTCCTTAGATAAATATTCCTTTGTTAGTCACATAGCATCCATAAACACTCTTATTTCTTCTGGCATATTTTTTACTTTTTGGGTTTTTACCACTTTGAAATTCCAGGTCCCCAGATGGCTTCCACCAGTTCCCACCGCTCACCACATCCTTTTTAAGAAGCAGACAATTCGTCCTTCATGCTTTGACAACAGGTCATTGTCTCCTTCTACTTATTCAATTCGTACTTATTTAATATCTTGTTAATGTTCAGGTCCTCTGGTTGCATTTTGATTGTTTTTATGGTGCCTGAGCAATTTTAATAACATGAAGGTAAAGATGCTTGGAAGTTTTATTCTAAGGCAGGAAGAGAACAATCCTCCTGCCCCACATCCCAAGGGGTCTTCACCAGGCTCCAGATGTTCACTCTTTCCTCTGCAAAGACTTTGTTCACAGTGATCTTGTCATGGCTGCTGACACCCAGTAAATATGTCCTTGACCCCTACACTGACCCTTGTCCCTTCCTCTGACTGTCCCACCTTCCTCTGAGGATTGTCCTAGGGCTTTCTTGCCTCCAGTTCCCCTTGCACTTTGAGGCTGCGATTTTTGATCTACAGAAGGTTTCCAGACAGCCTTGCACCCCCACCCTTCTACCCTGACATCACTGAGAGACAAAGTCAAAGAAACCATCAGGAGAAATGAATTAATGTGCCCCAATGTGGCGCCAAGTTTCCTTTCCTCTTTTTCTTTTTCTAGTGAAACCACCTATATATTTCTTGTGGTGCTTTCTGTCTCAGTGGCATTTTATCTCTTCTAGCCCATTTGTAATTTATTGGGTAAGCTTTTTTCAGGGTCAGGATTTCTCTCTTTCTGTCTCTTTTGTTTCGTACTCCTGTCCCATTTCCTACACCGTTTTCCCCTCCCTCCCTAGTCCCTGCCCACCAGAACAAACCAAAAGACCGAATATTCATCCTGGGGACTTGAAATGGCCACGGTAACTGTTGTAACTTGTCTGTGGTCTAATTATATTAATTTGATAAGATCATCATCGGCAGGATGTCTAATTTATTTGCAAGCGGTAGCCAGGGAGAAGCTTTGACCAAATTAACATGCCGCCGGGACCAGGGGGTGCAGGCTCCATATGGCTCTCTGGATTTTCCTATAAATAACCCTCCTCCAGCCCACTCCCGCGGTTACATCCCCCCCTACCAGTATGCCGCAAAGTTCACCAGCGGCGCCGGACTCGAGAGGCACAGCGCCGGGCTGCAGGAGGCACCAGGAGGCTGGGCTGCCTCTCCCGCCTTCGCGCCTCCTCCTCCTCCCGACCTTCTCCCCCTCCCCCTCCTCCTCCTCCTCTTCTTCCTCCTCCTCCTCCTCCGCCTCCTCTTCCTCCTCCTTCTCCTCCTCCTCCT